>APFE031676593.1:15384-39246 GCA_000404065.3 Pinus taeda | reverse complement strand
ATGATACAAATGAAAAGACCTCCTTTCTATATATAAGAGTCTAAGGGCTCATAACATAATCAGAGCCGACATAACAATAATAATGTAAGGGCACAATAATAACAATAGTGGGCTTCTATGGGGCACAATAGAAACAATATGGGAACTACATGGGTACATCAATATAATAAGGGGGTTGTACTAATAACAATAAGGGGTTACACTAGTAGTATAGGGGCCTAACAGGACCCCTACAACTGAGTGCACAGGGAAGTCTTGAGTCTGTAAGCTTAATTGAATATCAATAAAAGAAGATTATTCCAGAAATTCATATGTTTTATCTCTTTACTTCTGTTATGAATGAATGCACTTTATGCTATGATAAAGGATGGTTTTATGAAATAATGATGTATTGATGCGTGACTTTATCGGATCTATATTTTTTCTGAATGCAATTGATGTTAAGTTCTTACAAGAAGATTATATCATTGTATGTTAAAAATATCGAACAATTAAGAAGATCTGAGTAAATACTGGGTTAAGAGTAATCTATGATGCGCGTAATTAGCTAATTCTCCTGTTGAGGGTCTGCGAAAGCCAGTCGTAGACCCTCGCGGAGGTGTAGAGGCTAATTAAAGGAAGTTACATCGATAAGCCATAAGGGCTTATCGATATGCATGAAGGCAGATCTAGGGCACAAAACGACATCACACTGATCTCTGGGTGCCGAAACTTGGTTCCAACATCCCCCCATACTGTTTCGGGTGAGACTTCAGTCTGTGCTTCACCTATTGATGCCAAAAGGGCCAGAAGTGTAGGGATTTGCTTGGCTCAACTAACTCTGAATCCAGTTCAGGACCCACTAAGCCAACACTCCACTTGGGACTCCAACAACCAAGATTAAAACATAATCAATGGCTGAGAGCATTTCTAGATTGATCAGTGTGAGTTTCTAGATAATTCTCACCTTTCTCAATTAATATTGATTAATTAACCACTATTCGTAAGTTTAGACTTAGGAAATATTTAAAATAGGATAATAATCTAACTGAGACACTTCTAGGTGGAATTTCCAAAAACAAATTATGGGTTATGGAAAACTCATGTCTTTTAACCTCTCCATAATGCCTTGAGACTAGAACAACTATGATGCTACAAAAAATTACATATTTCCTTGTTAACGATGTTTAGATGTGATAATCATGGTTGAACAGATAAACTGTAATTGGTGCAACCTTTATTTAAATTTTTGTTTTT
This sequence comes from Pinus taeda, assembly GCA_000404065.3. Lineage (NCBI taxonomy): Eukaryota > Viridiplantae > Streptophyta > Pinopsida > Pinales > Pinaceae > Pinus > Pinus taeda. The sequence goes on along the minus strand of APFE031676593.1, from coordinate 38,010 downwards.
TAATAATTCCTCACATATGCCATAAATAGTGATAAAAGGAGTGCATATGAAAACTAGAGCGTATGTGTGGGAAAACAATGGCCCAAAATGGATTCCCATTTCCCTTCCAGCTATAGAAACCTGGTTCTTGTAGCCCGTCATAGATTCCTTAGGTGAGACCTTGCCTCTTCCATAGGTGTTTTTGTAAGGGACAGTACCCAACAGGGATTGTGTTGGTCACATTATGTGCAACAACCCAGGTTAGAAAATAAAAAATGACAATAAATGATTCTGTTACTGTGACTAGGGTTTGTGATTAAAGGGGATGTGGAACCCTATGAAGGAAGAAATTGGAAAGGGGTAACTAAGCTAAATGAGTTTACTGCTGGTGAAAATGGGAATCGACTGATTAACATCAATTGATGGTTGCCAATGATAATATATATATATATATATATATAATATATATATATATATATATAATATATATATATATATATATATAATACTTATATATATATATATAATATATATTTTATTTTTTTTGAAGTCTATGAGATTTTCTTTGCTGAATTTACTAGATTCCTTGCAGAGTGGATTCAAAATTCCAACCACCATAATAGAGATTGGAATGTGGTTGAACCTTGAATTTGGACTCTTGAGTGAGTTCAAAGACTTTAGTTGCTGGATAATAATATTTCTTGTGTTGTTGATTTCTGGTTTGAAAGAATGATTGGAGGATACATTATGTAGTTTCCCATCGAATCTATTATCTCATATAATATTGCTAAACATAAATTCTTAGGAGGCCCATGAGGATGGTTTATTCAGGAATTGTAGAACTTTGTGAAAATGTTGTAGTGCAACAAAGGTGTATTAAAAATTGAATCTAACACTATGGGTAGCTAAACCCCTTATGTGCTAAGGGTGATATGGGAGATGGTTAGGAAGTAATATAAGAGAACAAGATCGAGATGCGGGAGTAGCAGAAAGTAAAGGAAAAAGGAGGTGCGAAAGATCCCTGATCAAGACTATAAGAAGGGTATTCCTAGGGAAATAAATTGAATGGAATGTGCAAGGAGAAGTATGATATAGTTTGAGGCTGGTGTTGTGTGCAGTGGTAGAATATTTCAAGGTGGAAGTGATAGAGGATATAGGTCTGCATCAGTGCTTGCAATTGGTCGAAGCCCAGTTAAGGAGACAATGAGAGGTCGTAGGAGAAGGAGGAGTAATGGAGAGCAGAGAAGCCCACATTGGACATGTGTTTGCATACAATGCATAGAAGGAGAGTAAGGGGAACCTTTGTAGCCTAGGCTGAGAATATGGAGAATGTGCATCCTAAGAATCCTTCTCAGATTAGGCCCTTTGTCGAACCCACGACCCTGAACAAGCCTATTCACACAAGGGTAAGTTATCTTAGTAGTGTGATGCATATTTTAATTAGCCAAGGAAGTGGAGGGAGTCGACATAGTAGTAAAAATCAAGCTATTCAATCAAGAGGGAGTGGATCATAATATATTATAGTTGTATTTGTAGAATTTCCTATAGATTCACAAGCTTGTGCAATTTACAAAAGAACATGACAAGAATCTACTTCTACTTTCAACTAGTGGAATACAATAGATCGATGAAAACAATATGAACAAGAAGACGATAAATCAATGGAACATAACATAATAAGTTCTCCCGGGGAAAGCCACTACTCAAAACCCCTACTATCTATATTGCATTAATCAGAAATATGAGTGAAGATACAAAGCTTGTTCTCACAAGAAGAATTCTGCACAAGTATGTTCAACTCTCTACCTCACAAGCCTGCTATTAGCCAACACTTAGCCAATTTCCACTACCTAGTAAGACCCTATTCTCTTTCACAATTCCTAGAATGAATAACCCATATTTAAAGGGAATTAATGCTTCCAAAACTATGCAATCCATACATAGGTCCTTCTCTAATTGCATGCATGATATTTACAGCTCAATAAATCATACAACTGATAGTACACTGTCCCTGCATTCTAGTCTCAACTGGGTCTTTCTATGAACTGAAATGCATGAGTTTCTCATGAGGGGATCTTCAGTTAACTAAAGTAACACTGGTGGATGCACCAATTTACCAACTGACTGTTAGTCCTCTATTAGTTCCACAAACAGTTAGAACTAATTTAATTGACCATAACTTAGTAAATTGAGTTAATCTAATTAGAACTCAAATAAACTCATCCTGGACCCCTAAAATTTAGGGAGAACATATACATGACTACATAAAGACTTCCAACTCAAAATTCGTAAGATAAGTAAGTTAATTAAACTTAATTAACTATTTGCAAGTTGTTATGAGAATATAATTTGATTTTAATTCAAAGTTTAATTCAAGGACAAATTAAACTGGAATTACTTGTTTCCATTTCTCAACACTCCCTCTCAATAAGAAAGGGATTATCTGCTACCCTGATCTTGTCTCTGTGAAACTTGAATTTATATCTTGACAATGCCTTTATCAAAATGTCATCATCTTGCTTCTCCATGGGAATGTACTCTAACAACGTGATCTGCCTCAATACACAATCTCTAAGATGATGATATCAAATATCAATGTGCTTGGACCTATCATGAAAAACTTGATTTTCAGAGAGTTTGATACAACTATGAATATCACAGTAAATCATTGTCGGATCCATCTAATGACCAAATAGAACAACCAAAATATTCCTCATCCAAATGGCCTCACATGATGCCTGACTTGCAGTCATGTACTCTGCTTCTACCAAACTGAGTGCAATCAATCTTTGTTTCTTGCTGTACCAATAAATTGCTGCTACCCCAATACTGAAGATCCCTCCTAATGTGCTCTTCTTGTCGGATGGTCTCCCTACCCAATCTCCATCCGTGAAGCCTTGAAGCTTCACTCCCTTTGTCTTTTTGTACCATAATGCATATTAAGTAGTGCCCCTGAGGTATCTGAATACATGATTTTTTGCCTTCCAATACAACTTGGTAGGACTAACCATCACTTGACTAAGCTGGTTAAATTCATAACATAAATCTGGTCATGTGTTCACCAAGTACATGAGTGAGCCCACAAGTTTCCTATAAACAATATCTTCCACTACCTATCTCGAAGTAACATCATCCTTCCTCCAGTTATGAGCTAGAGGAGTCTCCATAGGCTTGCAACTATCCATGGGGATTCTCCTAAGTATCTTGTTGGCATACTGGCCTAGAGTCACAAAGAAATCCCCATCACCCTGGCATACTTTCATGCCTAGAAAGTATTGCATGAGCCCCCAATCCTTCATCTCAAACTCTCTTGCAAGGTCCTCCTTTTAATATTTGATCAACTGATCATTACTAGTCATTATGAGATCATCAACATAAAGTACAATGATAAAAAATTTACCTTCCACCACTATGTGGTACAGGTTTGCATCCGCTTCCCTCTTCATGAAGCCCAACCCAGTGAAGTAGCTGTCTATCCTGGTGTACGAAGCATGAGGTGCTTGCTTCAACCCATACAACACTCTCTTGAGCCGACACACATGTGATTCACGGTCGAAGGTTTCAAAACCTTCAGGCTACTCTATGTACACCTCTTCCTCAACTATGCCTTAAGGAAGGGTGTCTTTACATCCATCTGATGTTTCTTCCACCCCATCTTCGTTGATAGTGCCAATATAGATCTGATTGATGAGTACCTTGCAACAGGAGAAAATGTCTCATCATAGTCAATCCCCTCTACCTGTGAAAAGCCACAGGCCACAAATCTAGCCTTATGCTTCTCCACACTACCATATGCAGCTTTATTTACCTTGTAAAGCCAATGAAAGCTCACCACGGACTTATCCTATGGTCTCGGGACAACATCCCAAACACTATTATGAACTATGGAGTCATACTCCTCCACCATGCCATCAACCCAAACCCGCTACTACACTACTTCCTCATAGGAAGATGGCTCTGTCACAACACATCCGCTCATAAGATCCATGTATCCAATGTACTTGTCAGGTGACCTCTATCTATGTTGTGATGTGGGTGCTCCCACATTCTCTCTAGCATCTGACAACAATCTATCTGCCTCTATGGTGCACTTTATCCCATCTCTGGAAGACTCTGCCTGAGTGGAGGTCTCCACTCCCCGATCCTCTACATGTGCCTACTCCACATCAATATAAGTATCCTCAAACTTAGGAGCTAAAATCTCCTCAACCACATATAGCTGAATCTCCCTCTCAAGGGAAACTTGCATGGCCTTCTCCTCATCGAATCTGACATCCCTGCAGACCACTATCATCTCGCTAATTGAAAAGTACACCTGATAGTTGTGAGGTGTATCATTGTACCTCACAAATATTCCCATCTCTATTTTTGTCTCAAGCTTCTTTTGTGCATCTTTGGTCACATGGAAATATACGAATGGCCCAAAAATCCTGAAGTAATCAACATCTGGCCTCTTATCGAAATAAGCCTCCTCTAATGTCTTCATCCCAAGAATCTGATGCAGGCTACGGTTTTGATCATAAACCATTGTGTTGCATGCCTCAATCCACAAGTGTAGTGGGAGACCCTGATCATGCAACATCGCCCTCGCTACCCCTGCTATGCTTCTGTTCTTCCTCTCGGCCACCCCATTCTGCTGAGGGTTATGGGGTGTCGTCAACTCCCGTTTAATCCCTTCCATTGCATAAACGTTCTTAAACTCATTTGATACATTCTCACCACTGTTATCACTCTATAGAGATTCAAACTTCTTGTCTAACTCTTTCTACACCAATGCTTTAAACTCATAAAAAATTGTGAAGGTTTGATCCTTTTTTGCATGAAAAATATCCAACATTTTCGAGAAAAGTCATTGAAAAATATAACATAATACCTGTGTTTGGCCATGGATGCTATTGATAATGGTACACACACATCTGAATGGATTCACTCTAAAATAACCTCTAATCATCTGTCTCTGTCATGAAAGGAGGATTTGGTGTATTTACCTAAAGTACACCCCTTGCTTGTATCAATATGCTCTAGTGTACCTTTGGGAAAACTAATGGTGATTTGCTACATGAACTTCAGAGCCCCATGAAGCAAGTGGCCCAATCTCCTGTGCCACAAATCATCAATGTCTCGGCTCTACACCATCTTTGATTTCATGCTCAAAGAAGCACAATCCTCTACCTCTAGCTTATAGAGATTCTTCACCCGAATTCGTATCTTCTTTACTTGAACTATGGCTATGTGTCAAAGGAACTCCTTTCCTTTTGAGAAGATCACATCATAGCCTCTATCCTTAAGCATGACAATGGATACCAAGTTCTTCTTCAGCCTAGGTACATACATAAAATTCTTCAAGGTGAATGGAGCCCCATGCTCCCTCTGAAAAGTAACTGTGCCCAATCTAGTAGCACTATACCTCCCATCGTCACCCATCGTGATATGCATCTAGGGATATTTCTCCTTCAAGTCACTGAATAGCTCCTTGTCACCAGTCATGTGGAATAAAGCTCCACTATCTAAGTACTATATACTTCCCATCATTGATGACACCATGCATGCAATGACAGAAAATTCCAATTTGAATTGAGAGGCCAAAGCCTCAACCACTGCTCCTCCTGAGGACTTCTTCTTGGACATCTTGAGTGGATAATTTGTAGCAAAATGGCCCAACTCATGATAATGAAATAATTTCACTTTTGTCATGTCTTTTTTCTTACCTCCATGGCAAGAATCCGATTTGGAATGGGAAGCTTTCCCTCTCCCCTTCTTTTCCTTAATCTCTAAGGCACAATTCTCTTCATTATCAGTGTTTGATGAAGAGCCATCCCAGATGTTCCTCCTGATCTCCTCTTGCATCAAATCTGACCATAATCGTTCAAAATTTGGTAGCTTCTCCCGACCATTGACAGTGTCCTAATAACTATGCTAACTCTTTGGGAGTCCCAAAAGAGCAAGACTCACCATATCATCCTCAGAAACTGTGATTCCAACACTTCGAAGTTCATCATGACATTGAGTGAACTTGGTCAAGTATTTTGGAATAGTCTCACCTTTCTCCATTTTGATTTTTCAAATTTTGTCCTTTAGTGCCAATTTCCTTTGATAACTTATTTTTTGATACAAGTCCGTCAATGCTTTAAACATAGCATACAAATTTTCCTTGCCATGGAGACTCGAGACAATTTGGTCTTGAAATCCCTCAAGGATTATTTTCCTTGCCTTTGCCACACACTTCTTCCATTCAACTAGATTCTATGCATTTGATGTTGCTGGCTTAGGAATGTCTTGATTAATGAATTCCTTCAAGCCATTATCCTCCAGCACAACCTCCATTCTATCCCACAAGGATATAAAATTTGAGCTACCTTCCAAGGCATACTAGAGCCACAAACCATAGAATGACATCTACCGATCCTGAAGTATGTATTGAAAATTCGAATTGCGCTTGTAACCCAAAACTTTCCTCTAGTATATTGAATTCAACTCCGATACCGTGTAGTATTTCTAGTAGATTCACAAGCTCATGAAATTCAGTAAAGCACAAGACAAGAAAACACTTCTACTTTAAACTAGTGTAAGCTAATAGATTGATGAAAACATTATGAACAAGAAGAAGATAAATGAATGGCACATAACACAATAAGTTTTCCTGGGGAAAGCCACTTCTCAAAACCCCTACTATATGTATTGCATTAATAAAAAATATGAGTAAAGATACAAATCTTGTTCTCACAAGAATAATTCCACACAAGTATGCTCAACTCTCTACCTCAGAAGCTCACTATTAGCCAACACTTAGCCAACTTCCATTTCCCGCCAATCCCCTATTCTCTTGCACAATTCCTAGGATGAATAGCCCATATTTAAAGGTAATTCATGCTTCCAAAACTGCTCAATCCAAACATAAGCTCTTCTCTGATTTCATGCATGATATTTACAACTCAGTAAATCATACAACTGATAGTACACTATCCATACACTCTAGTCTCAACTGGGTCTTTCTCTGAACTGACATGCATGAGTTTCTCATGAGGGAACCTTCAGTTAATTGGAGTAACACTTGTGGATGCACTAGTGCAACAACTGACTGTTAGTCCTCTATTAGTTCCACAAACAATTAGAACTAATTTAACCGACCATAACTTAGTAAACTGAGTTAATCTAATTACAACTGAAATAAACTCATCCTGGTACCCTAAAATTTAGGGTGAACATATACATGACTACAGAAAGACTTCCAACTCGAAATTCATAACTTAATTAACTATTTACAAGTTGCTATGAGAATAGAATTCGATTTTAATTCACAGTTTAATTCAAGGACAAATTAAAATGTTGCTGTTTCTCAACAATATTTAGTGGAACATCGTCAGGAGCTAGTAAACAGAGAAAAATGGCAGACACTTTGAAGCTGCTAGTTTTTATGGTGCTAGGAATGAAGACCTTGAATAATACTTGTTTATATGTTAGACAGTTTGGGATGCTAATGATGTTCAGGATGAAAATTTGAATATTATATAGTTGGGAACTAAGAGATCATGCTTTATATTTGTACATGAAATATAAGAGAAATTCCCCACCTGCACAATCAAGTTCATTGCAAGACATTAAGGAAGCGATGATGAAGGATTTTTGTAGGCCTAAGTTTGCATCCTAGTGCATAACAGAGTTGAAGGAGATTAAAACAGAGGATGGATGGTTCCATTTGCGATTATGACTAGTGATTTAAGGTATTATTAGGAAAGTTGTCACTTGAGATACATGATGAGCAGCATAAGAAATGATTTATTGTGGGTACCCTACCACATATTCATGCTTTTTTGACTCAACAACACATTCAGATTCAATCATAAGCCTTGGAGATAACATTGAAATTGGAAGTGTCTTTAGTGGTTGCGGTAGGAGGTGATAATTCTAGTATAACTCAACTTTAGTCCCAAATGGCTGCGCTTACTATTTAGTTACAAGATTTGGTGAAGGGGAAAGGAACACACACAAAGGTATGGTCCAAAATCCATCAAAAGGAAGGGAACCATAATAATGAATGCCCCGTATTGACTGAATATATGGTGATTGGTGCATATAATATGATGGTGTAGAGATGGGGATTATGATGCGTGATTTGTAGACTATGGGGTCATATGCCGCCGACTTGTTCAATGATGGAAAAATATGATACTGTAGCAATAACATTTTTTGGTGGCTTCTACAAGTCTGTTGGTCATGACATTCATCATTGTAGGTATTTAGTGTTGGAAATACTAGGGGGCGGGGGTGAATCAATATTTCTTAGCAATTAGAACTTTATTAATATTTTTGAGAGCATTAGTAAATCTTCAGTTATTATAATTATTCAATAAAAGAAGTAAACAACAATGCAAAAGATAGATATAATAGGCACAATATTTTTAGGTGGAAAACACCCTCAGATTCAAAAGCCACCGAATGCTTTTCTAATAAGTCCTTTAATCCTCAACCCCAACTAAATACAACTCTAGAAAATCATTCTTCTCCAACTCCCACTAGAAGGACGCCCCTATGCCCTAGTTTTATCAGAAGTTAGTTGAAAGGATGCCCCAACACCATTATGAGCCACAAATCATCCTAGCACCACCCTACCACCCTGAAGTGTTTATAGGCCCCAACCTAAAGGTGACTTCATTCACCTTCCTAGCACGACCCTACCACCTTGAAAAGACAAAATAAATGAAAGTTGTGGACTCCAGTACAAGGGACAATGATCCACGTTACAATGAGTTTCAACAAATGGCATACAACACTAGGACCATACCCCTATATTGATATAAAATGACAATAGAAGTGACTCCCAAACAATGCCTTTTACAACTCTTAGGCAAATGGCCCAATTATAATGATTTGACTCTTGAATTTTTATAACGATTCTCAATACATAGGATAATTGCTGATGTTGTGACAAGGATGGTTGCTCTGTCTTCAAGAAATGTCCTTATTGTAAGGCTACCTTCAAGAGATGATGATGGATGCTTATTGATTGTAACTTTAAGTTATTATATTCCCTTGAGTCTTATTCCACTTGCACACAAATATTCCCAAGACAAGACCCAATTTTTCCACCTACACACAAAGATTCCCAAGACGAGACCCAATTATTCTACTTGCACACAAAGGTTCCCAAGACGAGACCCAATCCAAAAGATAGAACAAAAATGATAGTTACCTCTGCCTGCAATACACTTGTTAGTGTTAATTTTCAGATTGTTCTATGTTGTATCAATTACTTTATCTCAATTCCAAACTTCAATTAGGAATATTTCCAATTACAATTAGTCTTGCCATTCATCAACAATATTTAAAGAGAAAAATATATGAAATGACAAAGAAGACAATCAACACATCAAGAAGAGACACCAGTTTTGGTCAAAGACTAGGGAAAAACCCAACTAGCGGGAAAACCCAACTAGGGGGAAAACCCTTTGGAATTTTTCTTTTATTAGATTTCCAAAAGTGTTCAACAGAGAGTACAATGAGCCCAATACAATATGATCAGCAATACAACCCAAAAACTTCAAAAACTAGTTGACAGTGGTAGAATATATCAGAGAGAAATTAATTTAGATTTCAGATAGCTTAAAAAACTCTAGATGATGATCAACTATAGTCAAACCCCTAGGTGCTCCCTTCAAGTTAATGTGTGTGCATCTGTAGCTCCCTGGATGCTACCTTGGCCTTAACATGCGTGTGTATGTGGAATAAATTTCCAAGTCCTATGCGTGCATCCATAACATAAACCCTAATTTTGTGTGAACTTTATATCTATGAATTCAGATCCTTTTATGACCTTTTCCTTCGCAAATGTGTCGAATCAAATCAGGTAGAAGAGAAGAAGATGTTTGAATGTGATGATGTCCAAATGAGCTTCTAGGTCACTTGTATTTGTAAGATTATGGGGGTGTCAAACAATTTCCATTTGATGTTGAGGCGAACCTATCCAAGTGTGCATGAGAGTGAAGCCGACTTGATCCAATATCCATGAGTGGGTGCACAAAATCAAAAACCAACTTTTGCTTGTCTAAATGAGGTGATATTTAGGTCGATTTTGATCCTCTCGAAAAGAGGAACACACTTCCATCATAATATCCATAAAATGAGTAGTCCAAATTGGAATTCGACCGTAGTTGCATATTTTTAACACTCTCTCTCAACTAGGGAGAATTCCACCTATAAAACCTGTCCATCGATCAATGCGTCATCTTGTCATCACGTGTAAAAATATGCTCAACTCTATCTACTAAAATATTCTCAAATCTAAAGAAGAAGAATCATGGGGAGAAAAAGCTACCACCCACTCTCCATCAGGATACAACCCAAAATATCTTTTAGTGGGCTACTACCCATAATATCTGTCAGCAGGATACTACTCGGAAATATATGTCCTCACGCTACTACCTAGAAATCTCTATCATTGGGTTAGTACCTAGAATTATCATGGGGGGAGATACTACTTCAACCTGATATCAAACAATAGGTGATGTAGGGGAGCTACTACTCAACCAATCATATTTCCTACCGATCTTCCCAATAATGACCCTTAAAAATCACGTGGTAGAACACCTACATCATCATCCTAACTTGGGTGATATACCTGACTTACCAAAGGTAATGATCTCATGCTCCCAAGCCTCCTCAACTGTTGGCCAGACGGGGAGGGATAATCCCAATAAGCCTAGCTTGTGGGTATGATGTCAACTAGGGTATACTCTGCAAAGACTATGAGAGGGTGAGATACCACTCCAACCTATTGACTGTGTTGGACCCGCTAACATGTCATGGGAACTCCCCGGTAAGAAGTCCCAACTAGACCTCAGACTGTTTGGTATAGGAGTCCCAACAATGGGTCGTATGGTATCTCCTTGACCATGATTGCGTGCAGAGGAAATTAATATGTCCCTGTTGATAGCAAGTGTGTGACATATGCATCAAGTCAAGGAAGGTGCATGAATGGTTCTAACACATGGAGGATGAGGTGAGTGCGCCCCTTGGAAACCTATGAAAGCACGGAGTTAAGAAGGGAACACATCAGAAAAGATGTCAGAGCTACAAGATTGATGTGAGGAATGAGCTCTACAATGTCTCATTCATAAGTTTTGATAAAATTGACGTTATGATGCGCATGCCACAAATCTAGGAAAAGTGACACTTGGCAGGGGGTTTCTAAAATAAGCCTTGGATGTAACCTCCAACTGCTAAAAATAGATCCCTAGTATCTAGGGATGCCTTTGCATGCTCCATTGTGCTATTTTGGGAACAACAATCCATGCATGAAAAATCAGTTTCACTCGGTCCTAGAGGGGATCAATCGACTTGAAGGCACATGCAATAGTCTGAAAGCCTGGGAGAAGGATTTGCACATTCTGTGGGCTGAGCTAGGCTGGCTGTCCCAGAGGGATTGCACAATTTCTTGGATGAGCAGGTGACTATCTCCTAGAATTTCATAATTTCTGGGCTGAGCTGCTGTGCCAAGACAAATTGTGTAGTTTTGGAAGGGAAGCCAGTGTGCCTTCTCTATGCAATTATAGACCCCAAAAGGCTGCTTGGATGATTTGTGTAATTTCTAGAGGGAAGGCTGGTTCCCCCCCAGAATTGCACAATTTTATGAGGGAATCCTGGGAGACTGTTCTGCACAATTCTTGAGCTCGGTAGGCTTGCCAATAGATTTGCGCAATTTCTGGAGGAGATTCTTGGCCAACACATGGTCTAAGTTCGAGAAGAAAACCTGTGAGGGGTTTGAAGCAAACTGACATCCACATGTTGACAAGATTGTGAAAACCAACTGAAGCCTATGTCCTTGACAGTGCGAGACATGCTGCTCATGATGGTTGGTGGGGAGGCTCCAAAACGAAGCTAAGGCAAAATTTTGGAGAGTGTTTGTAGCTGCTATAACACTTGGCAACACACTGGAAGAACTCTAGCTCTCTGAATGCACCTTGTTTGTGAAAAGAAAGCCTAACACCTCTGGAAGTATTGTTTAATTCTCTGTTCATCTTAGTTTCCACACTTGCTTGGTTGTAAGATGTAGCATTTTCCAAGCTCTTGATCGGTCGGCACACATTCCAAGCCAAGTCAACATAGTTGTCTCAATTGGGGATGAGGGATATATTAGTGCACAAGCAGTATAGTCGTTAGAGTTTTAGTTTCATCTCTGGTGTTGCTTCGCTGCCAGCAGCCTGGACAATACCCCCTCGGAGTCACGTAGAAACATAAGCATCGCTCCACTGCCAGCGAGCCTAGTCAGTACCCTGACAGAGTTACTTGCATCACCTCTATGCATAGGAAGCATTTCTCTTTCACCTTATTCATTTTTCATTTTTTTTCGAAATTTTTCACATTTCCATTTTTTTGTTTTCATAATTGTGCATAACACTTATTCATTTCAGAGGCGAAAGAGGGATCCTGACTTATTAAGAGCAGAAGAGGTTGTTCCTTCAGAGAAGTAGTGTGTATATACCTCTAATGTGCTTGTTAAGGTTTTCCCCCTCACCTTACTCTACTTGACTGGGCTGACAAGGGTTAACCCAAAAACAACTAACTAGAGTAGGCGACACTAGTTAGGACACAAGTGTTTTGTTTTCACCAAGGTTCACTTTGACCAATAACCAATTATAACCAATTATTGATAACTTCACAAGTCCTCTTGTACTTTACCCAACTTGTTTGAAGAGTCGCATATGATCCATGCGAAACTATCCGATAAACGTAAACACACAAACAAACAAGCAAACAAAGTAGGAAGTAGAAGCAAATGGGTAAACAAAACGAGTAAGCAAACAAACAAGCAATAAAGCAACATACAAAGAAAGAAGAAAACATGCATGCAATAAAACAAACTCAAAAGAAAACACTACTCCTACTCCTACACTAACACTGCATGGATCGTCTCACGTGAAGTGATACTTCCAATGCAGCCATCGATGCATTTGTTGACCCATGTTGGTGAAGGCATGGTTCGCGAACAACACAACTATGCGAACCAACAGACGTGAAAGATATAACAATGAAGACAAACACACTCCATGTTTAAATGTGTCAACAGGATGAAACTGAGTGCAAGTGCATGACATACAGTTCGTGGACTCATCATGGTGCAGTGTGACCTTGCGTGCAGACATTGAACAAATGCACACTCTTGATTGTGACATGCAAGAAAACGAAAGAAACAAAGACAACTTGTGTCACACACACGTGCTTGCCATGTAAGATTCCTCTAATGAAAGAGTGATGGGATCATGTAGTTCAAGTGGAGGAAACAAAATATATGTGTGTGATTGATCTTCAATGCATACAGATGAGTGATGAGGAGCCTCGGGTATTTCAATAGTTTCCTGATCGGAAGTGAAACCAACCTCAAGGAAACAAGGGCCTGACATAACCATCAGATCGAGCTTAAGTGCCTCGACATTCTGGGGTGTTTCGACTTCGTTGATAATTATTTCATTGTAGACTAGTGTCTTAGATGGATTAACAACAATTGAATAAACATCATGATCATATTACGAGGTAGAGCCATCATGACAACCAAGATTAGAAAATTCCAGATGTTTGTCGACATCCTCATGATTTGATGAATCACACAGAGGGGTAGATGAGAAGCAAGGATGTTCACCCTATGCGTTTCCGGAAAAACAAGATGAAAAATCAAGTGGATCTTCAACAAATGATTTGTCCTCTTTGCTGTTGGGTGATGGACTGACATTCAATGTGTCCTACGAAAGATCAACAATGGGTACATTTATAGACAAAGGTACACATGCAAAATCAGGGATGGTAGAATCATTGGATATGTCAGGAAAAATGAAGGAGGCACAAGCATAGAGGGATGTTCCTATGCCACAGGTGGATGTTCAAGCTCCTAGTCATACTCTTCATGAATGCAATAGTATGTTGGTTATGCAACACCAACTTTGTCGATAGATTGATCCTCATTCAAAATAGGTGTAGATTCTGGAATGAAAGAACACAAGACAATGCAATCTGAAGGATGAATAGAATATGAAGACAAATGTTGAGGTATGAAATAATGTGATAACCCATGGGATTTGCAACCGAGTTTATGTGACATTTGAATGAAATGATGTTGGGAGGGTGTGACAATTGAATAGATGTTTTTGCATGTTCTCCCACATCACTTTGTGGTGGTGGAGCTATTTGATGAGGGGACAATAGATAGTCACTTGTGACAACGACCATGTATGTCTGTGATAACACATCTCCATCATCGAAGTATGCTGAGTGAGGTTTGATATTGAACTTCTTCTTGGGATTGACTGATTTGTTAAGACAATATTCAAATTTGTCCCAAAGATATGGAAATTTCATCTGGATTTTCTGAGCTTCAAACTGCAAATCACGGAAGTGATGCTAAAAATCCATAGATGATTCATGCAAGGCCTTCCATTGTTTTAACAATTATGGTCAAGAGGTTTTGGATCAAAATTATGGAAAGTACAATGAGATCACATAACTGTTCAAGTGAGTGCACGCTACCAGGTGGCAGATTGTAGCACCATCGTTATGGGGATTCACGAAGTGTGCACGCAAGCAACAAACTAGCCTCATCATCAGAGAAGTCATTTGCATTGTCAAGAAATGCATAAAACTCATGTAAATACTCAAGCCAGGCAACTTCACCTTCACTATCATATATGAATTCCAACTAGAGATTGAAAAAATCCCTTGTGACATCGAGGTGGTCGATATGCGAGAAGCATTCTGGAGGGATGATTTTGATTGTATTGATGATGGATGTGCGAAGATTCAAAACTTGATGAGAGGACACAACTTTTCATCTGTGTTATAGACATTTTTGGTCACTATAACCCCAATCATACATGTCCATAAAACAACGGCTTCTAAGTCCCTAAAAGTGTTGCTTCACACCCTAAAGGAACAAGGTCAGCTGATTACATCATCTCCCAGAAGTTCTCCATGGAAAACTGCTCAGAACTAGTCAAAACTGGACCATACAGGCTGCTCAGTGCTAAAGGTGTGATGCATCGCACCTGCTTAGTGCAAAAAGTGCAATGCATATTGGAAAGCCCTTCTGTAGGGTGTGATGAGCGAGAGTAGACAAATGGCAGAGACAGTTTGCAAGGTGGATGATCATGGAATCTTCCAAAAACTTCTGCAATGACACTTGGCTCTCTGAATTCGCCCAGGGATGAGTAAGAGATCATGAATCTCCAAGTGGAACCAAGAACTATCAGAGAGAGGACACTAACCCAGCAGCTGACTCACCCCCCTGAAAACATCTATATATGGATCCCTCATCACAGAGATCCAGAGGCTGGAATCTTGTATTTTGTTAGGAAGTGTTGTTGGTTTCTTGGTGAAATATCATAGTGTTGGGTGATCTAAGCTTTTCATGAGGTGAAGAAGGGCTTTCATGCTGAGAGGATGACGTTGGGTCAGAACAATGGGTTGTAATCCTCTTTGCTATTCTTGATATTAATAAAGCTATTCAAGTTTTCCTCCACATTCTTGTTTGTTTTATGATATATGCATTTGTGTGGTCAATATATATCTGGTCCTATATTATTTATGATTGTAGATCTTTGTTCTTCGATAGTATTATGCTGCTTTGACTCTACAGGTGCTCTTTGAAGCTGGGTAAGCGAAGAAGGAGTGGCAAAAATCTGTCAAAAGGGAGAGGAACCAAGCAAGGAACCAAGTGCAAGACTAAGGTTGGTGTCCTTTATTCCCCTCTTATCTACTTCTCATAAAGGAAATCGAAAGTAGCTTTGGTCTGTTTGTTTCTAAAATAGCTACCTATCTTAGTGGATCTAGCAGCTCCAAGTGGACACTAGATTTCCCGATAACAAAATGGTGACTCCATTGGATTATTAATTTGATAAGGAAAACCATTTATATGAACGTAATGGTAGTCCAAGGACCTATAGATTATAATCTACTCCTTGGTCGTGACTATATTTCCTTAGTAGCTAGGCTTTTCATTGCAAAAAGAAGATTAAACGATTGTTTATCATCTTAGATTGCATTTTAGGAATTGTATCTACATCATGTGGTGAACCTGAAAGGAAAATTTCTAATGCAAGATCAACTGTAAAATAAATTAAATGAACATAAAAACACTTTGGAACCTAATGCACAACATTTAGAAGTGTAGGCTAGAGACGTATTCCAGCGTCATAAAGCTTGGTAACTATCGCTTTCATTGCTGGTTGGGTGATTCCTCCTCTTTGAGACGACAAGTGCCAGTACAGACTTGTGCTCCCACGTACCGTCGAGTATATATTGGGAGACCACAATAGGCTACATCATTTATCCTTAGGAATCCGTGTCTACCGCCCTATTGATCGCAATGCACTGAATACAACATTTGGGAAGATTGACTGTCGTATCGTAAAAAGTATTCTGTAGTTTTGCGATTGGTTTGGTAATCCCTTTGTCTAGATTTCTAGAGTTGTCTCTTTCGTTCCTTTACTTTGCCACTAGAACTTTCGCAGTTGAAGCCAACAAAACTTTATGGATACCATGATGGTAAAGCGTATGATCGACGATCACGTAGTCTTTTGCTTGGTATCGAATCTGTCATTGTTCCGCGCTTGAGGTATTAGACCTATATGTTTGGGTTTGGAGATAGATTATTATATCTCCATACCACGGATTGCTTGAAGATATCAGAAACAAAGAGTCTTCCATGGTTGCTTCTTCGAATGTTGCATCGTTGGACGATGATGGGAGATCACATAGTAACTTTGCGAAAACCAGGGATTTCTTCGATTTGGATTTTTTGAATTCCAGATCAAACTCTTGTAAAATCGCTATCCATTTTGAATATTTCCCCCCCACCAACTTTTGCGATGATATATAAGTCATGGGGTTGCAATATGATAAAATGATAGTTTTTCTGAAGAGGACATAGTGTTAAAATCTTTGTATCGCTTGAACAACTACGAGAGCTAGCTTTTCAACGTAGGAGTACTTCATTTCTGTATCATTTAAGTTTCAGCTTAAATAATATATTCGATTTTCAATTCCATCATCTTCTTGAAATAAAACCATTGCTATGGTCGTATCCGCTGCAGCCAAATACAGGTTAAAGTCTTTTTGATAATCTGGAGCATACATTAATGATGCTTTTATTAGGGATTCCTTTAAAGCATCAAAGGAAGCTTGCACAACCTGATCCCAGATAAAGGGTACTTCTTTTTTCAATAGATGAGTGTAACCTTTAGCAAGTTTGGCGTAATTTGGAATGAACCTCCTCAGAAAGTTTGCTTTCCCCTGGAGTTTCTGAATCTGAAGAAAATTTGAAGGTAGAGGAAAATCAATGATTGCCTGAACCTTACATCAGTCGCTGCAGAAACTATACTTTCTTCAACACCAGAAATATTTTACGGACCTGACAGTCTACCTCTTCTGCCTGGATTAATTTCCATAGAAGAGATTGTGGAGGATCCTCCATCTAACGCTCCATTGCAATTTGGAGCTGGGATCACCCTATATGCTTCTTCATCAGAAGTTAATCTCCCGCCATTGGATGTTCCTGAAGAATCGCTGAGGAATATTTTGGATAGACTAAATATGTTTGCACAACCGTCGACATCTAGGTCTGTGTCATCCAACATAGCAGTGACAGAATTTCCTGCTGCCACTCCGACAATGTTCGCCGGTGTACCATCTGTCCCAACTAGCTCTCAATCGCTGGATGGAGTCCATCCAGGGGCTATTTCAATAGTATGGAATTTTCCCGTTTGTTCATCCGGAATAATATCTGGAATCTATTATGTTGAGTCTCAGCAAATTGATCCTTCCCAGTGTCAATTTGGGCAATCTGGTCCCCAAACGAAAATCATTCCTTTGAGCACTGGGTTACTGCCGTATGGAGGGAAGTATACCCTTTCATTGTCTCCTCTGAGAGAACAACCATATGGGAGTTCACAACAGAATTCAGGGTATGCTGGAATTACATCTAGCGGTTGGGTGCCAATACTGCCTCAATAACCAAGAGTTGTATACTCGATGCAACAAAGTTTACCTGTGTCAAATATCCCCACTACGCCGGCTATTGTGACAGTGTCGCAAGTACAAGTGTTGCCTGTTGTATGCCAACCTTAGGTTTCTTAAGTCATAATACAACAACCTCTTGTCCCTGCAGCACAACCGCAATCACCAACTAGTGGAATGACCTAGGTTCAAATGAAGACCATTACCCCTCATCTTGGTCAAACAGTCAGTACTGGACAACAGCTCATGGGTTCACAACCATGGCTGGTACAATACCAACAATCACAATTCCAACAAGCTTACCAAGGATTTGAGCAACGAGTCTTTGCAAGTAATGGGCAGCCATACATTCAAAACGGTCAACATCAATCATATCGTAATGGTCATGCCCATCAACCTTACCAAAGTTACCAGCATCAAATGCATTATGCTGGAATGCAAAGACCAACTTCTCACACGATCCCATATTATCCCGGGTATGCTTCGCCGAACTTGAATCAACAGTTTCCTTTCGTGGGAACTTTAGAGTTACCAGATCTAAATCGAATAATGAACGATCCAATTGCTTACACCCCTTGGTGGCCAATGATTCCACATAAAATTCTATCAGATATTCCTAAATTTAATGGAAATCCAAGTGAAGACCCATCGAATCATGTGATGACCTTTCATTTGTGGTGTTCATCCAACACTCTCAACGATGATTCGATCAAGCTTCGCCTTTTTCAGCGAACGTTAACAAGTCTAGCAGCAAAATGGTATATCGAATTGCCTAGAGCTTCGTTTGAACCTTTAACCTTCAACATCCTTCAACCCTCCAACATCCTTCGGATTGTCCTAACCCCTACAACATCCTTCACCCCTCTCATCCTCCACCCCTTCGGGCTGTCCTCCCGCCCTCCGATCCTTCACCCCTTTGGGGTGTCCTTCATCCCTCTGATCCTTCAGATCCTTCACCCCTTCGGGGTGTCCTTCACCCCTCCGATCCTTCGGATCCTTCACCCCTTTGGGGTGTCCTTCACCCCTCCGATCCTTCGGATTATTAACCCCTGCTAAATTCCTGAAAATGGGTAATAACTTCAGTGCCATAGCCACAACCTTTCTAACCCATTTTCAATTACCCATAAGGTACGAAACAGGAACAGAGCTTCTTACCAATTTCAAACAAATGATGGCCACTCACATATCTGACCATATTCATGAGTAGCGACGTCATCGTAGAATGGTAAAAACATATGTTCCTGATCAGCTGTTGGCTAAATGGTTTATTAAGTCATTGTTGCCTTCTATTATAGAAGAAATGGCAAAGGGAGGAGTCGTCACTGAAGAGCAAGTTATTTCTCGTGCACAATATCTAGACTTGATCTATACTCAGTCTAGCATGCTCTATGATAAAATCCCTGATGCTCCTGGACCGGAATTTTCCGTTCCTCCCCTTCCTAAATCAAACAAAGACTCTCATGTTGGTGATGGCGTGATAGGTACGACTAGCACGAAAACCATAAAGGCTACGTCAAAGAAGGCCCGTACGGTTTCAAGTCAAAATGCAAATGAAGAACTTCTCGCCTCGGAAGTAAATGCCACGTCGACTAACAAAGGTAAAGAACCCAAGCAACCAGGAGGCAAGAAGAAAAAGAAAGGGAAGAAGAAGAAACAGGAGGAGTTTTCTCCTGAAAAATATTCTGCAAACCCTTATGGGGATAGGAAACCAAGTCATCCATGCTTTATATGTGATGAAAATCATTGGACGAGAGATTGTCCATATAAAGATGAGCTTAGAAAATTCTTCAAGAGTTCAAAAACCTCGGCAGTATTGACTGATCTGTTTCCGAACCCACGAACAAATCTAGTTTCTAGTGACAATGCTTCCCCATCCGAAGTGCTAATGTTGTTTGTTTCAAAGCAGCTAAATGATGCTTTGATATCGACAAGGAATAAAGATTACGGGAATCCACAGATGTCGAACAACAAGGATAATGATCAACCTAGTAGTTCAACAACAACTTCAACCGAAGTTGTGCCACCCATCACTCCTGAACTAATGATAAAACCGCCAAAGGGAGTAGTACACAAATCGACATTTAATCCTCATGCCAGAGCAGCACAACATTATAATATAGTGGAGGATCTGGCCCAATCACCATCCACTATGTTGACACTTGAGGTACTGCAAAATTGCCCCTCCCAAAAGCAGGCTTTATTATCAGTAATAGGTGGGATTGACCCAAGGATTCCAATCTTGTGTCCTTTAATCACAAAGGATATGACCCTCAGTTACTAGCTCAACTAGCTTTCCTTATTCAAGTGAAATCCCTCAATAAAACTGTTCATCGAACAATTATTGATCAGGGGGCATCTACATGTATTATGTCAATGAGTTGCTGGAAAACATTAGGGTCTCCACCCTTGTCGAGATTGTCGATGACATTAAAAGCATTTGATGGATGAACATACACCCCATATGGGATATTCAATAACTTGCAAGTCGAACTAGGGGGCAAAATAATAGAAATTGATGTTGAAGTTATCGACGGAACCCTCGATTACAACATCCTACTGGGAAGGCCCTGGATATATGCTATGGCTACTGTTGTGTCAATGTACTTCAGGAAGGTTGCATTTCCCTTCCAAGGAGGAATTATGGTCGTCGACCAACAAACGTTTCTCCCCAACAGTTCACAAGTTACAAGAAGCATTCCGATGATCCATGGAAGCCCTGATTCGCTTCAAAATATTGGAGTAGGCCTACTAAAAGACCCCACATTAATGGGGACTTTTACCCTACCGCCTCCAAACAATTTGGCGAAAGTGGCAATGGTGGGAACCTGCAATATGATATCTTCTATTCAATACATTCACGCTCCAATTTTTTCATCGGAGTCGCCATTTTGTTATCGGGAAATCTAATGTCCACTCGAGGCTGCTAATTCTAGTAAGACAGGTAGCTATCTTAGAAACAAATAGACCAAAACTACTTTCGCTTTCCTTTATGAGAAGTAGATAAGAGGGGAACAAAGGACACCAACCTCAGTCTTGCGCTTAGTTCCTTGCTTGGTTCCTCTCCCTTCTGACAGATCTTTTCCTCTCCTTCTTCACTTACCCAGCTTCAAAGAGCACCTGTGGAGTCAAAGAAGCATAATACTATCGAAGAACAGAGATCTACAATCATAAACAATATAGGACTAGATATATATTGACCGCACAAATGCATATATCATCAAACATATAAGAATGTGAAGGAAAACTTGAATAGATTTATTAATATCAAGAATAGCAAAGAGGATTACAACCTATTGTTTTGACCTAACGTCATCCTCTCAGCATGAAAGCCCTTCTGCACCTCATGGATCACCCAACACTATGATATTTCACCAAGAAACCAACAACACTTCCTTACAAAATACAAGATTCCAGCCTTTAGATCTCTGTGATGAGGGATCCATATATAGATGTTTATAGGGGGTGAGTCAATTGCTAGGTTTTTTATTAGTGTCCTCTCTCTGATAGTTCTTGGTTCCACTTGGAGATTCATGATCTCTTACTCATCCCTGGGTGAATTCAGAGAGGCAAGTGTCATTGGAGAAGTTTTTGGAAGATTCCATGATCATCCACCTTGCAAACTGTCTCTGCAATTTGTCTACTCTCGCTCATCACACCCTACAGAAGGGCTTTCCAGTATGCATCACACTTTTTGCACTGAGCAGGTGAGATGCATCACACCCTTAGCACTGAGCAGCCTGTATGGTCTAGTTTTGACCAGTTATGAGCAGTTTTCCATGGAGAAATTTTGGGAGATGATGTAATTAGCTGACCTTGTTCCTTTAGGGTGTGAAGCAACACTTTTAGGGACTTAGAAGCCCTTGGTTTATGGAAATGTATGATTGGGGTTGCAGTGTCCAAAAAGTGTTCTAAAAAACCACTCCACAGAAACCTACAAACTAAGAATGTCTATAATAGTTTCCCCCTAAAGCATGAGGTTGTTAATCCTTTGATGTCGGGTGAAATGCTTTATCATGAGGATCCAAAGTTTTTTCAAGCTGGAAGGCGACCTGTAATAAGATACAATACAATACATTATCTTCATGATATTTTCACGATCTAGCTGAGGTGGGCATTCCCATGCTCAGTTTTATAAATTCATTTCCATGTACATAGGACAGACAACCATTTGTGTAGCAGACTGATGATTCAGATGGAGTCATCATCCTTTGATTCAGATGATCATCTGTTTGGCAATGATGTACATTTGATGTCTTTATTTCCCTGAATATATCGCAACCCGGATGGATGAAACTAGATCCGGTGGTCTTCAAACTCGTTCAATCTTCACCCGGGGTACAAGTCAATCCATGTGAAAGATGTTCTGGAGTCGAATATGGAAAGACATCACTTGATTACCAGCCAATGATGTAAGTTGTTAATAGGCACGAGAGGAATCACCGATAATGATGATGACCCTCAAGGTACGATAGTACAATTCACGTGGTGTGAAAAAGGGACTTGGTGTCAAACACCACATAAAATCTTTCGGTCGAAGGCCATTGATGTAAACCTGTCGCCAGAAGTGAGAAACTTGCCATTGAGGCATGCAAGCTTCAAAGTACTGAAAGGGTTGTTCCTAGGTCGACTTCTTGGATAATGAGCTGATGT
>APFE031676593.1:0-15319 GCA_000404065.3 Pinus taeda | reverse complement strand
GCGACCCATCGTAGGAGGGCCTTAATGAATCCCACATCTATGACACGGAATAGAGCAAATGATTTTGGAGGTGAAAATGATCTGATGATATAGGGTTCAGGGTGGCAGTCATGAAAGAATGGAGCGTGAATGTATTGCAGCGGATGAGACACAGGTGAATTCTTTGATCAACTTCTCTTGGACATACCAGCGACACTGAAATGGATTGGTAGTGTTAACCCCAAAGATGGATGGTATGATGGACCAATGGTGATATGATTGGTGAACGGAATAACCCAACCTGACTCGGATGTGGAGTGAAAGTGTTATGTTCAAGAGCGACTTGCTACCAATAAAGTTTCTTCAAGTTTTCTTCCCAATTTTCCCCAGTCATTGCTGACCAGTACCTCTTTATTTTTATCAAGATTGAGGAGGATAACATATGCTTGTTCTACAATTCGCCCTTCGGACGAACCCATCGCTATGTTTTAACGAGCCTAGCGACAATGAACCTCATTCTTGTCTATATGGACAAGTTTGTTGCTATTTATTTTAACGAGTTTAACGACAATGATAACTCAGTCCTTTTTCAATTTTAGAGAGTCTGAACAGGGACGGAAAGGAAAGTCCAGTAATCCTTTTTCATCATATAATCCCTTAGTTCCGAAAAAGTATAAAATAATACGAAAGGGATGAATTTTCGATAGTTTTAATGAGTCGAACAAGACAAGCGCTCGATCTTTTTGTGTAATCATCCCTCAGGTCCAAAAAGATTAAAATCTAGAGGAGAGATAGCACTTCCGGTAGCTTTAATGATCTAGAGAGGCCAATCGCTCAACAATATTTTCATATTTTACGAGTCAGATGAAAAGAGCTTAAAGGAGACTCGTTTTTTTAGGAACGAGTGATAATTTTGGGTAGCAGCTGATTCCAGGTAAGGTTTGGAATTTTCCAATCATGGAAGTGTCACAAGGATGGCTAACAGAATCACTCATCGCAGATGTTCCTCAAAAAGGGTAAAAAATCAAATGGAGGCATATGATCGGCTAAAACAGAGTGGAGGTGATGATGAGAACACAACCAAGGCTCAAAAGCTGATGATAATGCGTTCACAATGGTTATTTACCAGAGATTGGTTCATTTTTTAATGAGCTTAAACTCTGGGGGAAACATTTGCTCATTGCTTAGGTTTAATTTTTAACGAGCTTGAACTTCACATAAAAACTTCTTGTGATAATGGTCATTGATTCTTTGATTCACCGTTAGCACATGTTCTTTCAATGGTCGTACTACTTGCTCAATTGATTCATCAAACTGATTAAAAATGAAAACACATGCTTGAAAAATGAGTTAAAACACTAATACCTTACTCAAATTACGTGAATAGTAATTTAAAAGTGACTTTTACCTCTCATTTTATCGTTTCATTCGAACTTGGTTTGTTGGAGCTCTGGAGGTACTTTCCCCCCTAATTTTCACTAGCTGATTCCAGGAGATTTTGTGGATGATTCTTGGCACTGTCTGGACCAGATAAGAGCTAAACCTGAGCTCTTTAGTTGCATTCCTTCCTCTTTGAATCATGAGCATGTTTCCCTATTTTTCTGAGCTCTTGGGGTTAGAAAAATTCACCCTGGCTCCATCGCACCCTTCCTATATCGAAAAGTGCGATGCATACTAGCCTAGCCATTGTCCAGTTAGTATGCATCTCACCCAGTACACTGCTGGGGTGCGATGGGTGCAAGGAGGGAAACTTTTGCACTATTTTTTCATGGAATATTTGCCTGTTTTTTGCCAAACCAAGACCCTAACTCTTCTCTTGTTTGTTTTTCAGAGATTCATCGGAGAAAAATGGTTGTTACATGGCAAGAATGCGAGCATGAAGAAGAAGACATGGTTGCCTTACATGATTTGGGTACGGTAACTGCACTGCGAAACTGTGGTCTGCTCAAGTTTTTCCGCATCTCTAGCATGAGGCAAAAAATGAACTTGTTGCAATATTTCCTCGATGCATGGGATCCTACCAACCAGGTGTTCCAGATCATAGGCAAATCCATCCCCTTGACTGTCGTGGACATCTATTTTTTGACTGGTTTATCAAGGCGTGGTGCCCCTCTCTCATTATCAAGTTCCGCCCATGGGGACGAATCCGTGAGAGATCACATTCTCTAGTACTGCAGAGAGGGATCTAAGCCAAGTAGGGATGGCAAGATCAACATCCGAGATGTCACTGGCCGGTCCTTGAGGACCATTCTGTTCACTTTTTCTAGACTGGCTGGTAGTGCAGCTCTTCACGTGGCTAACAGGTCTTATATGCAATACGCCTTGGAATGCCTTGAACCGAAGGTGTTCAATTGGTGTGATGTAGTACTCCCTGTGATGAAAGAACAACTGACCAAGGTGAAAAGCAGAAGATCCAAGAATTTCGGCTATGGTTCTATTTTGACTGCTTTTGCCTTGGAAAAGATCCCATTGATGCAGCCGCAATACATTTCACTTGGTTTACCTCCACCGACTGAGCCACGGATGCAGAGATGGGTTGACCTCATGGCCCAACATGCTGGTCAGTCCCAGATTTCTTTCTCTGACACCTTCTTCGAGTGGTTCAACTGCCAAGAGATGGTTTATGCCAAGTTTCCATATGCTGGTATGGATTTCCGGGGTGACCTAGATTTGGTGCTGCCGGCTGGTGAGCAGTGGGGTGCTATAGGTAAATTCTCTGACCATATATCTGTTTATTTTTTTCATAATTTTCTTATGCTTTCTTTGATCATGACTAATCAAAAATCCATGCTGATGCAGACATTGGACTAGTTCGACCAGCAGTATGCCTGAGAGCACCAGCTGCTGCTTCGGCAAGAGAGGCTGTGGGGAGGGCCATCCTTCGCGACCTTGATGTGGCCGAGACTCTTTCAGCATTGTAGGATCAGGTCAAGGGTCTCACTCTTGGTATTTTAGACGTGAGGACCGGCGAGCTACCTCTGAGGCTACAACGACATACTACTGGTGTGTCGAGTCAATGGACTAGGCTTTTACGCATGATTGCACAGGCAGTGACTTGTTATCACCAACATCATTAGACTAGGGTGCCCCCTAGCATTTTGAGTTTTGGGTCATTTGACCAATTTTGTCTTGGTTACAGAACATTATGTTTAAACCATAAATATTTATATATATATTTTTGATTTTTGGAGCTTTATTTTGGTTAAGTTACATGATCCTGATGCAAATATTGATGCAATGCTTCTTTTTATAAATGTCACAAATGTCTATCTAACACATAATTTTCCAATGAGTCTGTTAATGTGTTTAAATTTATGGAAATATGTTGCTATTGAATAGAATCGAATTGTCTTTCCAAAATCCTGACCCTTAGGAACATGCAATAGATAGTTGGATTCCGTACAGAGTAGATACCATACCTGGATCATGTAAGGCAACCATGTCTTCTTGTTCATGCTCATGTTCTTGCCATGTAACAACCATTTTTCTGCTATGAATCTCTGAAAAACAAATAAGAGAAGAGTCAGGGTCCTGATTTGGCAAAAAACAGGCAAAAATTCCATGAAAAACAGTGCAAAAGTTTCCCTCCTTGTGCCCATCGCACCCCAGCAGTGTACTGGGTGAGATGCATACTGACTGGCTAATGCCCAGGCCAGTATGCATCACACTTTTCGATATAGGAAGGGTGCGATGGAGCCAAGGCAAATTTTTTTAACCCTAGGAGCTCAGAAAATCAGGGAAACATGCTCAGAATTCAAAGAGGAAGGAATGCAACCGAATAGCTCAGGTTTAGCTCTTACCTGGTCCAGACGGTGCCGAGAATCATCCATGGAATGTCCCAGAATTAGCTAGTGAAAATTAGGGGGGAAGGCACCTCCAGAGCTCCAACAAAACAAGTTCAAATGAAATGGTAAAATGAGAGGTAAAAGTCACTTTTAAATTACTATTCACGTAATTCGAGTAAGGTATTAGTGTTTTAACTCATTTTTCAAGCACGTTTTTCATTTCTAATTGGTTTGATGAAGCAATTGAGCAGGTAGTACGACCATTGAAAGAACAAAGTGCTAACGGTGAATCAAATAATCAATGACCATTATCACGAGTAGTTTTTATGTGAAGTTCAAGCTCGTTAAAAATTAAACCTAAGCAATGAGAAAATGTTTCCCCCAGAGTTTAAGCTCAATAAAAAATGAACCAATCTCCACCATTGTGAATGCATTATCATCATCTTTTGAGCCCTGGTCGTGTTCTCATCATCACCTCCACTCTGTTTTAGCCAATCATACGCCTCCATTTGATTGTTTACCCTTTTTGAGGAACATCTGTGACGAGTGATTCTGTTAGCCATCCTTGTGACATTGCTATGATTGGAAAATTCCAAACCTTACCTGGAATCAGCTGCAACCCGAAATTATCACTCGCAAAAATGAGTCTCCTTTAAGCTTTTTTTCGTTTGACTCGTAAAATATGAAAATATTGCCGAGCGATTGGCCTCTCCAGCTCATTAAAGCTATCAGAAGTGCTATCCCTCCTCTATATTTTAATCTTTTTGGACCTGAGGGATTATTACACAAAAATATCGAGCGCTTGTCTTGTTCGGCTCGTTAAAACTATAAAAAATTCATCCCTTTCGTATTATTTTATACTTTTTGGAATTAAGAGATTATATGACGAAAAAGAATTATTGGAGTTTCCTTTCCATCCCTTTTCAGATTCTCTAAAATTGAAAAAGGACCAAGTTATCATTGTCATTAAACTTGTTAAAATCAATAGCGAAAAACTTGTCCATATAGACAAGAACGAGTTTCATTATCGCTAGGCGTGTTAAAACATAGAGACGGGTTCGCCCGAAGGGCGAATTATAGAACAAGCATATGTTATCCTCCTAAAGCTTGATAAAAATAAAGAGGTACTAGTCAGCAATGACTGGGGAAAATTGGGAAGAAAACTTGGAGAAAATTTATTGGTAGCAAGTCACTCTTGAACATGACACTTTCAGTCCATGTCTCGGTCGGGTTGGGTTATTCCATTCACCGATCATATCACCATTGGTCCATCGTACCATCCATCTTTGGGATTAATGCTACCAATCCATTTCAGTGTCGCTGGTATGTTCAAGAGAAGTCGCTCAGAGAATTCACCTGTGTCTCATCTGCTGCAATACATTCACGCTCCATTCTTTCATGATCACCGCCCTGAACCCTGTATCATCAGATCGTTTTCACCTCCAAAATCATTTTCTCCGTTCCATGTCATAGATGTGGGATTCATTAAGGCCCTCCTACGATGGGTCACTTCTTGTCGACATCAGCTCATTATCCAAGAAGTCGATCTAGGAACAACCCTTTCAGTACTTTGAAGCTTGCATGCCTGAATGGAAAGTTTCTCACTTCCGACGACAAGTTTACATCAATGGCCTTCGACCGAAAGATTTTACATGGTGTTCGATGCCAAGTCCCCTTTTCACACCACGTGAATTGTACTATCGTACCTTGAGGGTCATCATCATTATCGGTGATTCCTCTCGCGCCTGTTAACATCTTACATCATTGGCTGGTAATCAGGCGATGTCTTTCCATGTTCGACTCCAGAACATCTTTCACATGGATCGACTTGTATTCTGGGTGAAGATTGAACTAGTTTGAAGACCCCGGATCTAGTTTCATCCATCCGGGTTGCAATATATTTAGGGAAATAAAGACATCAAATGTACATCATTGCCGAATAGATGATCATTTGAATCAAAGGATGATGACTCCATCTGAATCGTTAGTCTGCTACACAAACTGTTGTTTGTCCTATATACATGGAAATGAATTTATAAAACTGAGCATGGGAATGCCCACCTCAGCTAGATCGTGAAAATATTATGAGGATAATGTATAGTATTGTATCTTATTACAGGTCACCTTCCAGCTCGAAAAAACTTCGGATCCTCATGATAAAGTATTTCACCCGACATCAAAAGATTAACGACCTCATGCTTTAGGGGGCAACTGTTATAGACATTTTTGGGCACTGTAACCCCAATCGTACATGTCCATAAACCAAGGGCTTCTAAGTCCCTAAAAGTGTTGCTTCACACCCTAAAGGAACAAGGTCAGCTGATTACATCATCTCCCAGAAGTTCTCCATGGAAAACTGCTCAGAACTGGTAAAAAATGGACCATACAAGCTACTCAGTGCTAAGGGTGCGATGCATCTCACTTGCTCAGTGAAAAAAGTGAAATGCATACTGGAAAGCCCTTCTATAGGGTGCAATGAGTGGGAGTAGACAAATGGCAGAGACAGTATGAAAGGTGGATGATCATGGAATCTTCCAGCAACTTCTCTAATGACACTTGCCTCTCTGAATTCGCCCACGGATGAGTAAGAGATCATGAATCTCCAAGTGGAACCAAGAACTATCAGAGAGAGGACACTAATAAAAAACCTAGCAGTTGACTCACCCCCTGCAAACATCTATATATGGATCCGTCATCACAGAGATCCAGAGGTTGGAATCTTGTATGTTGTAAGGAAGTGATGTTGGTTTCTTGGTGAAATATCATAGTGTTGGGTGATCTAAGCTTTTCATGAGGTGAAGAAGGGCTTTCATGCTACGAGGATGACACTGGGTCAGAACAATGGGTTGTAATCCTCTTTGCTATTCTTGATATTAATAAAGCTATTCAAGTTTTCCTCCACATTCTTGTATGTTTGATGATATATGCATTTGTGTGGTCAATATATATCTGGTCCTATATTTTTTATGATTGTATATCTCTGTTCTTCTATAGTATTATGCTGCTTTGACTCTACAGGTGCTCTTTGAAGCTGGGTAAGTGAAGAAGGAGCGGAAAAAATATGTCATAAGGGAGAGGAACCAAGCAAGGAACCAAGCGCAATACTGAGGTTGGTATCTTTTGTTCCCCTCTTTTCTACTTCTCATAAAGGAAAGCAAAAGTAGCTTTGGTTTGTTTGTTTCTAAGATAGCTACCCGTCTTAGTGGGACTAGCAGCTCTGAGTGGAACCTAGATTTCCCAATAACAATCTGGCCCTCCTTCTAGCACAAGAAATGTTGATGGTGCTGGACCTACAAACATGTCAGGGGATCTCCCTAGTAAGAAGTCCCAATTAGACCTCAGATAGTTTGGTATAGGAGTCCCAGTAGTGGGTCGTACAGTATTTCCTTGACTGCTATTATGCATAGAGGTAAGTAAGATGTCCCTGTTAGTAGCAAGGTTGTGAAATATGTAGCAAGTCAAGGAAGGTGCATGAACAGTTCTAACACACGGAGGGTGAGGTGGGTGCGCCCCTTGAAAACCTGTGAAAGCACAAAGTTAAGAAGGGAACACATGAGCAAAGATGCATCACAAACTAGAAGGAAAGTAAGCTAGAAATCCAAAGTGATGGTTAAACCAACAACAAATTTCAGTAAGATTAATACATACTTATATAGGAAAGCCATCCATGCACGCGTAAGAAAACAGATACACATGTCATTTAGAGTAAACAAGATAGGTGAAATATAATACAACATGTGCATGAAATGTGCTGGATCTATTATATTAAGAAGTGAAAGTTCCAGTCATACAATGCGACCATGACCAACCACTAGTTCCAACAATGGAACATTATAGTCACTACTGCCTACTCCTCCAAAGAGATATACTAGCTCTGCACTGTGGAGAAGCCAAGGCTGATTACAATACTCTCCAAGATTTCTCTAAGATACTCTTATCAGAAGCTTGGCTGACTAAAATCCTCTACAATGGGTTATGAGGGACTATTTATAGTGAAGGGTGGGTTGACCCTTGATATCCCCCTTTGTTACCATTCATCCACCCTCATGACTCTTCAACTAAACTATGACTGTTACATTCAACTATCAACACTTGAACTTCCACTTGATAAGATGTTACATACCACTCAGACCATTGTTCTAAGACCAACTCTTCGACATCCTTGTGATGGTCAACAGTGGCAAACTAATACCAAGCTTGGTTGTCCGTGATGGTGTCTGCATGCTCAATGGTGTCTTGCCTCCATTGCATCCGGGTACACTGATATGGCTTCTTTGTCCAACTTGTATGACAACATGTGCATCATCGTCTTGAGTGCAGCTGGACTAGAAACATATTGATGCGTATTGTTTGTGCTAATCTCTGAGTGTGTGCTGGTGACCATGCGCATCGACTTGTCAAAATACATGTTCATCTCTAGTCAGACTTGCTTCTTGTCTTCATCTCGGTGAGTGTGCCAAATGGGTGGGATTGCATGCATGTGCACAATGACATCCATGATCTTAAACACCTTTGCATGTGATAAAAAACACTGCTCACCCTATCTACTCCATACTAGTTACTGTATGGATCCATAACATGTATGGGCGCAGTTTCATTGGTCTGTTGATGTTTTGCCTCCTACTGCACCTGTTCATGTTGCAAACCTTCTCTTGTCTATGCAACTCCTATTCTTCCTCTAGCACCTGCAACCCATTCTCTGTTTCTCTCTCTACCTTCATGTGATCCTCTATTCGTGCTATCGCCTCATAGCCTCAATCTCAAAATTTGTTTTCATCACAAGTGGATCTGTTTGAGATTGCAACTTTGTTCTGCCTCTATGCTGTCAACAACCTTCCTCTGACATTTCTTGCATGCAGGTGTGCTACCTTCTATTGTTGTTGATGGTGCTTCTCACTGTGATGCTGTTATGATTTCATTTTGGTATCCTTGTCCATGAGCAACTTGATGTCTTTATAGATAGGCAAGTTCATAGACACTTGATCAACTGTATCCTAGTTGTGCTCTAAATGGTGTCTTTGACTCTTCTCTCTTGGAAGGCATTGCACCTGTGCTACTGAGAGGCAGACGAACACTTGTGATACTTGGAGACATATAAACACTCATGATAAGCAATCTGTTAGACAAAAACCAAAATGAATTGAAGGACTGACATGCAACATACCTGTGCCACCATTTGTGAAGATTGTACAATTTTCACCAGGAGGCTGGGAGACTGACTGCCAAAACTGCACAAGGTACAATCCAGGCTGTTGGGAGTCTGAATGACCACTGGAAATGCACAATGCATAGTCCAACCTAGCTTGATGAGGGCTGAAACTACATAATGTGAAATTTCAGTCAGTAGTGACATACAAACCAACAAACTGCATTGTGTAGTTTCTAGGGTCAGCAAGGCAGTGCCTCCCAGAATTGTGCAATTCAAGCCTGGAGGTCAATGTTGGGCTAGAGTTGCACAATTTCTGGAGGGAAGGCAGAGACTTCAGTCCCTGAAATGTGTAATTCTAGCTGGGCAAGTCAAGGTTCGGGCTAAGCAACCTAGGCTCACCGATGGGCGACTAAAAACATGAGAAGTCTGGATGCATGGTGAAACTAAGTGTAAACAAGAGTGAATGATAATACATGTAACAACAAGTGTATAATTCAAAAAATGAGAAAGAATGCATGTGTGTGAAGCAAGTCTCTGTAACAACGACTGTCGGTGCAAAAATAATGTTATGCATGTGACAAAAGTGAGATGCCAACAAAAACTGAAATGGTGCTTCTACATGCTAACATACATTGAAACACCAAGAAGCACTCATTGAAATCAAGAATACAACACTCACACAAAGCGAAACAAAAAAAGTGACAGAAACACAACACAAGAAATGAAAAGTAGGATTATGCTAAAACAACTTAGCTAAATGTGTTGACGAATCCTAGATGTGACGTGGGATGTCAGAGATGCAAGATCGGTGTGAGGAATGAGATCTACAGTGTCTGATTCATAAGTTCTAATAAAATTGAGGTTATGACGCGCATGCTACAAATCTAGGAAAAACGACACTTGGCAGGAGGTTTCTAAAATGAGCCTTTCATGTAATTTCCAGCTGCTAAAAATAGATCCCTAGTATCTTTGGATGTCTTTGCATGCTACCTTGTGCTATTTTGGGAACAACAATCCATGAATGCAAAATCAGTTTTTCTCGGTCTTGGAAGGGACCGGTTGACCTAAAGGCACATGTAATAGTTTTCAAGCCTGGGAGAAGGATTTACATAGTCCCTGGGCTAGCTGTCCCGAAGGGATTTCCAATTTTTGGGATGAGCATGTGACTATCTCTTAATATTGCGCAATTTCTGAGTTGAGCTGCTGTGATGGGACAAATTGCGCAGTTTTGGGAGGGAATCTAGCCTGACTGCTCTATGAAATTCTGAAGCCCAGTAGTCTTCCTGACTAATTTTCACAATTTCTGGAGGGAAGGCTGGTTCCCCCCCCAAAATTGTGCAATTTTCCAAGGGAAGCCTGACAGATTGTTTTGTACAATTCTTGAGCTCGAAAAGCTGTCTAGCTGATTTGCACAATTTCTGGAGGAGCTTCTTGGCCAACACATGGTCTAAGTCTGAGAAGATAGCCTATGAGGGGAGTGAAGCAAACTGACATGCACAGGCTTATAGGACAGTGAAAACCAGTTGAAGCCTATGTCCTTGATGGTGCGAGACATGCTGTCGAGGATGGTTGGTAGGGAAGATCCAAATAAAGCTAAGGAAAAATTTTGGAGGGTGGTTGTAGCCGCTACAACACAACCCTATGGGTAATAGATATGGGTGATACCCTATTTCCTGGAGTTCCCTCAACCTTAGGAGCCCTTTATCTCAATTCCTCACCTTAGGAGCTCAGACACGGCCCATGGGGGAGAGTATGGCTCAATATCCTTGATCAATGGTGCCCATTATTAGAAGGGGTAACATCCATCAGTCCAAGCAACTCTCTGAAGACCAAGAACATCCCTTTCAGAAAATCCTTGGTGAGAATATTTACAATCTTCTCATCTTTCAATATGTGATGGAGTCAAATGACTCCTCTCTATAACATATCACGAATGAAGTGGTATCAGATCTCTATGTGCTTGGACTTGTCATGGAACATGAGAGTCTATGCCAGATATTTCCCACTCTTGTTGTCACAGTATATTACTGTAGTGCCTAGGACTTGCTCAAATATCTCTCCAATGAGCTTCCTCAACCAAAATACTTCGCAACTATCCATGCTAGTGGTAATATACTATGCCTCGATGATACTCAATGCTACAAACTTCTTATTCCTACTCATCCAAGATATCATGGGAGATCCAAGACTAAAAAAACATCTCGACGCACTATTTCTTTCAATAACATTTCTTCGTGATTCAACATCGATGTATCCATGAAGTTGAACATTTATGAAGTAGTATCTTAGACCAAGTGTAATCATCCCCTGCAAATATCTCAAAATAGGTTTGGCAATGGTCCAATGTGCATGGAGAGGCTCGGTCATGAATTGACTCAATGTGTTCATAACATATTATATATCCTGATGGGTGTTCACAAGGAACATTAGAGCCCCAATAATCTATCTAACTCGTATGGATTCGATAAATCAGGTCCTGCACCTTCTCCACATAAGATTTCAAGTTCATTTCTATCGGTGTGGGTAGGGACTTGCATTCTATCATTCCAAATCTTTCCAACAACTTCACAATATATTTTCCTTGTGAAAGGAAAATCCCACCAGGCCTTTGGCACACCTCAAGGCCTAGAAAAAAGTGCATGAGTCCAAGGTCCTTCATCTCAAATTCATAGGATAGCTCCCTCTTACACTTGATCACCAAAGTATTACTACCTATCAAGAATATATCGTCAACATATAAAACCAAAATCAACGACATACCTTGGACTACCTTGAAGTAAAGGTTGGGATCAATATTATTTCTTTTCAATTCCAACTTCACCAAATAACTGTCTATGTGGGTGTACCATGCTCTTGGGTCTTGCTGAAAACCATACAATGCCTTCTTCAATCTATACACGTGTGTCTTTTGATCTTCTACTTCAAATCCCAATGGTTGTTCAACATATACTTCTTCTTGTAGTGTGCCATGGAGGAATGTAGTATTTACATCCATCTGATGAAGGTTCCATCCTTGATTTGCAGCAAGGGAAACTATTGAATGAATGGTTGTATATCAAGCCATAGGTGAGAATATATCATCATAATATTCTCCCTCTTTCTGGGAGAATCCTCGAGCCACAAACCTCGCCTTGTATTTTTCAATGCTTCCATCAATTCCATACTTGATCTTGAATATCCACTTTGAATTTACCATGGATTTCCCCTTCGGTCTTAACACAACATCCCATACATCATTCTTCATAATATATTCATATTCGTTGGCGATAAAATGTTTCTAAACTTATTCTCTTACAA
Organism: Pinus taeda; assembly: GCA_000404065.3. NCBI lineage: Eukaryota > Viridiplantae > Streptophyta > Pinopsida > Pinales > Pinaceae > Pinus > Pinus taeda. The sequence goes on along the minus strand of APFE031676593.1, from coordinate 3,109 downwards.
CTTCTTCTAATATGGAAGGTTGAACTTGAATCATAGTGCTCATGGCTACAACATATCCATGGTACCTGCATGGCTTCTTCCTTTCTCTAAATGATCTTCGGATGAGCACATGACTATAAACATCCTGAAGAGTGTCACGAAGCCAAAGTGGTTTCTTCGTAGTAGGAGGATTACTAGGAGGAGAATCTAAGGGATCCATGGGATCGTCAACAATATCAGTCTCAGATTCGAGCATGGACAGACCATCCAAGATATCCATATCACCATCATTCTCTAGAGGAGGAGGCAGAGTAAGGTCTCTTGCTTTTCCAAGAGTGACATCTTCGTCGAATGTAACATCACTTCTAATTTTGACCTTCCTTTGACTAGGAATATATATTTTAAATTCTTTAGAATTTTCACAATACCCAACAAATGTACCTTTTCTTCCTGTAGCTTCCAATTTGTCCCTTTTATCCTTTGGCACATGGAAGTATACAAGACATCCAAATATGCAGAGATGACTAATGTTGTGCTTCACACTTGTAAATATTTCTTTGGGAATTTTGTTTTCCAAAGCTTGATGAGGCACCTTGTTTTGAACATATACAAAAACATGTGAAGCTTTGGCCCAAACAAACTTAGGAAACTTTTGATCATGGAGCATTATTCGAGTGGCTTCTACTATAGACTTGTTCTTCCTTTCAGCTAGACCATTTTGTTTGGGAGTATATGGCACAATTTTTTCCTTCTTGACACCTTCCGTTTTTCAAAAGTCAATGGATTCATTTTACATGTATTCTCCACCATTATCAGACCTGAATATTTTGATCTTCTGCCTTGTTTGATTTTCAACCAATGTTTTGACCTCCTTAAATGTTTCTAAGGCTTCATCCTTATGCTTCAAATAGTATATCCATGTCTTCCTTAAAAGTCATCAATGAATCTGATGTAGAAGAGATATCCACTAATAGAGTGCATGGGCATCGATCCACATATGTTAGAATGAATGAGATGGAGGATGTCAGTGGTCTTGTTTTCACTAGAGGAGAATTGTCCCCTTGTCATTTTTCCACTAGCACATCCCGAACATACTCCATCATGTTGAGCTTGAACCTTTGAATCTGTAATGTCCCCAATTAAATTAATTTTGCTAAGATGAATTTATATTTTTGTAATTGGGTGTTGGGAAATATTTTTCATGTAAACTTAGATAGAGTGGATGGAGGGAGTCCCCACTTAATTTTTGGAGAGATAGAGGCCACCAACATTAGAGAAAAGTAAATATTAAATTGCTAGTGGAATATGGCACCCACATGAAGTACACACTTGGGGAAGAAGGAATTTGAATTCCTTGAGGCAAATCAAATTGGTGGAGGGACCCAAAAGGAATGCATGGCCAACAATTATAAAAGGAAGCAATGAGGAGAAATAGGGGTCTTTTGTCTATTTGAAAATTGAAATTTCCTTAGCTGTTCAGTTGAGCCAACATTGTGTTGTTTAACACAAGAGCTTCCCAAGGATAGAAGCTCAACCTTTCTTTAGTGGACTTCAAGTTGTAGAAATTTTGAATAATAAACACATATTCAATGGAGATTATCCTGATCATGTACTATTGCGGAATACATATGCAATACATAAGCTCCTCTACGTTGATCATCAATATAGCAACATCAATAACAATAAAACATCAAGAGCATGCACACATTAACACAATATGTAACTCGGGGAAAGCTTACAGCTGAAAACCCCACACTATCTGTATGTTAATGATTGAGAACATGTAACATTACAATAGTCAATACTTCTCACAAGTATCTAGCACTATCTTCACATGTTACACACAATACAGCTCAGATCTGATCTCCAAAACTATTCCACTGCTTGCCTGCCTCCACTGCTCAATACCTGCTCAAGAATGGATGAGAATGGTTGAACCAAACTCGTATTTACCTCAAAAGAATCACTCACACTGGGAATCACGTGAGCAGAGGCTATAATAACTTGGTATTGGCCAATTCTCATTGGCATAACTCAATCCCATTGATTGTGCAAATCCTCATGCGCAACTATAGTCACAACTGATAGCAATCTGATCCTCTAACACCTGTCCCTGTTGAACTAAACATGCACTGACATGCAACTGAGTTAACTGATGTATTCTTTAGTTACATTATGAGTTAATAATTAGTTTAACAACTCATCATTAGTCTATTTGCAGTTATACTAATTACAACTAGTTTAAGCAAGTCAAACTGAACACAACTCCATCAACTCCACAATCAACTCCACCAAACTCAACTGATTGAGTTCTAACTGAAGTCGTGCATGAAACAACTCAACTGACCCACAAAGAAAACATATTTCCTTCTGAAAACTGCATGTGCCACATCTGTAGCTCAAACTAAAGTGCTCCAAGAGAATAAGATAAAGTTTATAGTCTAAATATTATAAGCTAATAATATTTGACTGCTCTATAATTAGACTTGACAGTGTCACCGCTGTTGTCTAAAAAAATAGAAGTCCATATATTTTTCCAACTTGATCAATCATCCATAAACAACAACCTGCAATCCATAGACATGATCCATATGTCTAAAAATAGACATAGTCTAAAAATAGACTTTGTGCCATAATTTGTCTGCGGGCCCACTTAGTGAAGGCGACTCTTTTCACTAAGCTCCATCATCTTGTTGCAATTTCAACACTCCCTCTCGACAAGATATGGATTATCAGCAACCTCTATCCTACCTCGGTGGTATTTGAATTTGCTCCTGGTGAGAGCCTTCGTCAGAATATCAGCGTCCTGATCCTCCGCTGCACATAATCTCTGATATGATGGTACCTGATGTCCTTGCTGCCATATACTCGGCCTCTTGAGCTCCCTTCCCAATCTGCATCCATGAAGCCACATAGCTTCACCTCATCCAATCCATATCCCGATGTGCCTCTCTTGAGCCTGCACACATGCGACTCCACCAACTACTGGTAACCAGTGGCATCCACTACCTCCGCTGAAGTAGCATCCTCAATGACTCCATTGAGGAACACAATATTCACACCATCTGATGGATGTGCCATCCCATCTGCACTGAGAGAGCAAGAATCGTCCGTATGGAAGAATACCTTG
>APFE031676591.1:0-12723 GCA_000404065.3 Pinus taeda | reverse complement strand
CATGGAAATGGCTCCTGAACCATATGAAAAACATAACCGGAAGTGCTTTTCCGATCATCAACACTTCCAGCCCAATCACTATCAGTGTATCCAACCAAATCTGAATGTTCTGTGACATTATATAAATTCCAAACATTTTGGTACCTTTGACATACCTCAAAATTCTTTTTGCTGCTTGCCAATGTGCCTCCTTTGGCCTCTCCATGAATCTGGAAATTAAACTAACAGCATACATAATATCAGGCCTGGTTGCTGTTAAATACATAAGGCTGCCTACAATACTCTTGTACAAACTAGGATCAAAATCCTTGCTGCTGTCCTCTCTGCTGAGTTTTAATCCCATCACTGTGGGAGTGATCGCTACCTTACATTCTTCCATGCTAAATCTACTCAATACTTGATTTACATATCTTGCCTGTGAGATAAAAATTCCGTTTTCATTTTGATCTACTTCTATGCCTAAGAAGTATCTCAAGAAACCCATGTCAGTCATTTCAAATTCTTCCTTCATGACTGATTTAAAATTCTTGATGAGTTGATCATCATTACCTGTAAAAATAACATCATCAACATACAAGACAACAATTAAAATTTTACCATCTTTTTTTTATGTAGACGGTGGGCTCTCCTTCACACTTGTCGAATTCATTATCCAAAAGATATGAATCTATTCTGCTGTACCATGCTCTTGGCGCTTGCTTCAGCCCATAAAGAGCTTTCTTCAATTTGCACACTTTGTGCTCTTCACCTTTCTTCTCATAGCCTAGACGCTGTTCAACATAAACCTCTTCCTTTAACACTCCATTTAGGAATGCTGACTTCACGTCCATTTGGTAGACTTTCCATTTGTTTTGTGTTGCTATGGACAGCAATGCTCTCACGGTTTCCATTCTTGCAACCGGTGCGAAAGTCTCCTCATAATCTCTCCCATACTGCTGCTTGTACCCTTTGACAACCAGCCTTGCCTTGTGCTTTTCTATCTTGCCTTCAGCATTGCTCTTGGTCTTGTAAACCCATTTCACTCCAATGACCTCTTTACCTTTTGGTAGCTCAACCAAATCCCATGTTTTGTTTCTCTCTATGGCATTCATCTCCTCATCCATAGCTTCTATCCATTTCTTATCTTTAATAGCATCCTCGAAATGAATAGGGTCATCAACATGACAATACAAGGCAAATAAGGAATTCATTCCTTCATCATAAATATCACTTAAATTTCTAAACTTCTTACATCTTTCACTTGGTGTGCAAGTGCTTGAAGATGCACTTGAATTTCCTCCTTGTGGTGTGCTTGGAGAAGCACTCTCATTTATCCTCAATGGTGTCCCTTGCTGTTCTTGTGTTGGCACTGCTGTTTGGGGATGCATTTCAGCCACCTCCTCATCATCTTCATCATGAGACAAACAGTTTTTAACATTCACTGTTTTCTCTATGCTTCCATCCCAAGCTTCCTTTTCAATGAATTGAACATCTCTGCTGATGAAAAACTTCTTGGTAGATGGGATATACAACCTGTAGGCTTTGGATTCCTCACTGTATCCAATGAAGATACATTTCTCCCCTTTTCTGTCCAACTTCCTCCTTAGCTGATCTGGAATGTGTGCATAGGCCACACATCCAAAAACTCTCATGTGGGTGACTCCTTGCTTTCTCCCACTCCATGCTTCTTCTGGCACTCTATTCATCACTGCTTTTGTAGGAAACCTGTTTAGAATATACGCTGCACAATTTACAGCTTCAGCCCAATAGTCATTTGGCAAATGCTTTGCCTTCAACATGCTTCTCGCCATATCCATGATGGTCCTGTTCTTCCTTTCAGCAACTCCATTTTGCTGTGGGGTGTACCTTGCGGTAAATTGCTTGTGAATTCCATTTTCTCTGCAAAATCTTAGGAATTCCTTGGAGATATACTCACCTCCTCTATCAGTTCTGAGAACTTTGATATGCAGCCCACTTTGGTTCTCCACAAGTGCCTTGAAATTTCTGAACTTCTCAAACACTTCACTTTTGTTTTTGAGAAAATAAATCCAAGCCTTTCTTGTAAAGTCATCAATAAAAGTTAGGAAATATTGGTTATCTGCTAATGATGCAACTTGCATCGGTCCACATAAATCTGAGTGGATGATCTCTAAGGATGCCTCTGCCCTTATGCTTTTACCTGAGGGAAAACTTTCTCTATGTTGTTTTCCCAAAATGCAGCCTTCACATAGGCTGTCCGATTTCTCTATCAATGGTAATCCTTTCACCATTCTTTTTCTGCTTAACAAGTTTAGACCTCCAAAATTGAGATGTCCAAATCTCAAGTGCCACAACCAATTTTCATCCTTTGGCACGCTTTGGAAGGCCTCTTGGGTTACTGCTGCAATTTCATTTTTGTTTTTCAAATCTGCCCTGATCCTGAGAGGGAATATCCTGTTCCTTGTCATCTTCACTTCAACAATGCATCGTTTGCTGGGTGGTATATCCATGATGGTACACACATCATTCACAAAGTAAACATTGTAACCCTTTTGAACAAGCTGTCCAATACTCAAGAGGTTACATCTCATTCCGGGGACATAATACACATCTGCTATGGTTTTCCTTTCTCCTTGCTTTGTAAATATTTTTACCTCCCCTTTTCCCATAACAGACACTTTGCTATCAGTTCCTAGTGTGACCTCTGATTTCATATTTTTATCTAGGGCAGAAAAAAGAGCTATATTTCCTGTCATATGGTTGCTGCAACCTGAGTCTAAAAACCATATGTCTTCACTATTTGTTTCAGCCATGTTACAAGCTAACAACACATTAGTTTGGCTGATGTTCTCTTTAGTAACATTTGCATTTTGTCTATTAATCATATCATGCTGCTTCTTCCTACATTCACTGGCATAATGCCCATATTTTTTACAATAATAGCATTGGACATTGGATTTTTCATACCTTTGTCCTTGAGCATGATGTTGATCTCTTTGCTGGCTGCTGCCTTGGCCTTGGTTCTGATTTGGATTGCTGCCTCTTCCTTGAGCATTTGCTGGACTGTTCCTTCCTCCTCTGTTCTGGCTTCTGCCTCTTCCTCTCTTGTTTCCTCTGCCTTGACCTCTTCCTCTTCCAAAGGACATCTGGGTCTTGAAGGCTTTCTCTAGAGATGAGTTCTGATTCCTACTCAATCTCTGCTCATGTGTTATCAGTGATGCATGTAGCTCATCAACTGAAAAGTTTGAGAGATCCTTTGTCTCTTCAATGGTGGTGACTATAGCATTAAACTTTGAGGGTAAGACCTCAATATTTTCTCTACAATCCTCCTTTCTTCAATGGTTTCTCCATGAGTCCTCATCTGTGTAATCAGACCAATTACATGTGTGAAGAATGAGTCAATATTGTCTGACTCCTTCATGTTGAGATTCTCAAAATCTCTCCTCAGCAACTGTAGTTTTGCTGTCCTCACTTTCTCCATGCCTTGGTAGGTTGTCTTGAGGGTTTCCCATGCTTCCTTGGATGTCTTAGCTCCTGCTATCCTTGGAAACACACTCTTGTCTAATGCTTGATACAAGAATACAATGGCTTTTGCATCCTTCTTCCTATTGCTCTTCAATAGGTCTTTCTCTCCCTGAGTTAATCTGTTAAACTCAGTCTCATTTGCTGGTTCATCAAAACCATCTACAACTATTTCCCATAAATCTTGACATGCAAACAGGGCTTTCATGGTTATTGCCCAGTAGTCATAATCCTTCCCATTGAACTGTGGGAATTGAGGGTTAAACAAACCCATGCTAGTGCTTGTGCTAGCCATTCCTTGCATTCTCAGCTATGCTTCTAAATCCTTGACTGTATGTCTTAAAACAACTGACTGCTGCAACCAAAAGACTTCTTTCTTCAGCTTCTTTGTCTCCTACAAAGAGCCTAAGCCTGCTCTGATACCACTGTTGGGTATTTTTTTTGCTTCTACTATGTTTGGGAGATGGGATAAATACCAAAACCATAAAAATAAAAACACAGAGGCTATGCTCTGTTTCCTTTGCTCCAAGATCTTTTACACAGAGAAGTCCTTTTAAAATTAAATACACAGGACAGAGTATTTCACCACCATAGAATTTCATTCATTAAACAAAACATTTACATATTCATCCTCTTTCACTCAGAGGGATTCACCAAAACATTTACACAAAGTTACTCTGCCTCCTATGAAATTTTACACCACTGTGTGTAAATATTTCATTTACATTCACTGCTGTGTGAAAAACAAAACTTACAGAGAGTTACAGATTTACCTTTTCACCTGTGTGAAACAACTAATGGATTTGGAAACAAAACAACCCACTGGTTTCATTTACTTCTCCTCTTGCACTGCTGTGCAATCTTACATTACAAAACAAAATTTACTCTGCTGGATGAAAATCACTTTTACATTACAGACCCAAGATGCTTAGTCACGCTGGCCACGGGCCTGTCGGTTAGTCACAGATTGTTACCTAGGCAACAGCCTCTCGAAAGGTTAAGGCCGCGGGCCTGTTAAAACGTGGGTTACGGTACTGTTACACTTTGGCCGCGGGCCTGACATAAAATCGTGCAGCCGGAGGGCGCACGTCCATTGTAAAGATTCATTCGTTAATGATAAAACGTTGAGGGCGTAACTTGGGCGTAACTTGGTCGGGAGTTGCCCCTCCCATATTTCTGGTTTACGTGTTGATGTTGCATTGTTATGCTGCGGTTTTATATGCTTAATTGAATTATGAGTGAACACATATAATTGGGAATTATATTGCTGTTTGTTAAAGATTTATAATTCGGTTTATGAAGTTAACAGAACACTAACTCGGTAGGAAAGTTAAGTGTGGAAAGGTTGAAGGCGTAGTCCACATTTGCCCGAACCCGGCAAAAGGTGGTGCCGCACCTCCCAATAACGCAAAAAAAAATATTGGGGGCGTGACAAAAAGTCTGGTGGTACCCCGCAAAATCCTACGACGCAACATAAATCTCAGATTCTCCATGACCCGGCCCAATGACAGATTCCTTGTCCAGAGTAATACATCTAAATATAACGATTATTTAGGCGGCTTCCAGCCTGGTTATAGTGAGCTGCCTGCATGGTTGTTAAGTCAATAATCGATAAAATTGAGAAGCTAGCGCACTCGAGAATGGAGCTTTGACTTAGTAGCAGAGAGATCCGTTCAATTGTTCTCCACTTTTTATGCTATAGGCAAGACATGCCCCGCCACAGACTGTAATATCTTGAATACTAAAATAAAACGTGGCGACGGCACTGGCTGATAAAATGGCACAGCATAGCAAGTCCCGAGTTGGGTGTTCAATCCGAACAATTTATATCATTAAATAGGAAGGTGTCGAGAAATGGGACATTTCACTGTATATTTAGTATATGTCATATTAGAAGATAACGGTGGCTTTTCAAATTATTGCTAGAAATATAACAGCTCTGGATAAACATTTCAAGCTAATCACACGCTACAACCGTTTTCGGTATACAATTTATTACAGTCCTAAATCCACCCAACCTAAGTTAGTCAAACATATTTACAAGTCAAAAGCTTTTGTCCACCCCTTGTCGTATATTTAATTTCTAATGTTCCTTCAAAAAGAATTATAGAAACCACGCCGCCACGTTATGTCTCAACAAAAAGTTCGGTGCTCCTTTCAAAATCTGCAAATGAGTTGGCTCTAGTGGCAAGGAATGCCATGTTAGTGATGGGACAACCCGACAACTTAGAAGCCTTCGGGTGGCCATCCCGAATGTATATTTAATTTCGATGAAAGAAGGGGATAAGAATCTCTGCCGTATCTTTCAAAAGAATTAGAGAATTGACGTAGCCACGTTATATCATTGATCTAAAGATATAGTTTTTTATATTTTGATACAAACTGGAGGTTTTAGTTTTTAAATTTTTGTCAGAGACAGGATAACCCGACTCCGTTATCGTGAGAAAAACCATGTAGTAGGTTTTCGAATATATACAATTTGAAGAGAACTGACATGATTCACGGACACAAATACTGTATATAAATCTATAAATACCTAGCTTCACATACATGATTCTCAGGTATTCAGTAACGAACTTGACTCCTGTTATCTCCCATCTCAGGATTTCAGTTAGTAGCTCAGGGAAGGATCAACTCCCTGGTGTCATCCAAGGTTAGAATTTCCGTGCCAATAGATAATTTTTCAGGCTTTGTTGATTGAGGTTTGTGGGTTTTATAATTGTAAGAAAATTAATGATTGAAATAACTTCATTTTCTGGTGTTCTCATGATGTCAGTGTTTAGGGAGGTAAAATGGCGAAGGCTCTGTTCCGTAAGGCTGCCCTATTTACCGTAGTATTCTGTTCCTTTTCTAGGGCTGCAGTAAGCGACAACCTTGCAGTGGGCTATTACAAATATATTTGTCCAGCGCCGCGGAACCCATTGTGTTTGCGGTGGTTAGCAGCGCATTCCATAGCTCTCCTGAAATAGCCGCTAAAGCTTATACGTTTGCATTTCCACGATTGTTTTGTCAGGGTGGGTATCTGAGTTACTTTTTATAATGTACTCCTCTGAGCTATTACAATGTAAATGATTTTGAAATACTGAATTGGAGCTTCTTCACTTTCAGGGATGCGATGGTTCCGTTCTCATCGACTCCATAGCCGGCCAGTTCGTAGCCGAGAAAGACTCTCCGGCTAACAATCCGAGTCTCGGAGGATTCGACGTGATTGACAACGCCAAATCACTATTAGAGAAGATCTGCCCAAAGAAGGTCTCCTGTGCACACATTGTCGCATTTGCGGCTAGAGACAGTGCATTGCTGGTATTCTTCTTAAACTTCATATATATAACAACCACTAAATTAAGTTTAGCATAGAACGACAGCAGTGCTCAATGTTTTCTAATAATGCATTATAACTGATTACAGGCATCGCCCATTGGGTACCCACTCTGGTGGGATGTTCCGGCTGGAAGGAAGGATGGAAATATTTCACTAGCTTCCAATATTCCGGGAAATCTGCCTCCGCCTACCTTCAACGTAACCTAGCTAACTCAGATATTTGCAACCAAGGGTCTATCCCAGGACGAGATGGTTACATTGTCAGGTGTATTCTCAGACCTGCAAATTATCAATGTGTCAATGCTTGTTGATTACAATAATGGTTGTGCACAACCATATCTCGAGTATAATCATGTTTGTGTTGTTTGGGCGAATGCAGGAGCACACACAATTGGTGTCTCTCACTGTACTTCATTCGTCACCAGGCTCTACAATTTCAACGGCACGAATGCCACAGACCCGTCCCTTGACCCGTTGTATGGTCAGATACTGAAGCAAAGGTGTCCCCAAGGCAACCCCAGCAACGCCAACACGACCGTGGTCATGGATCCTGAAACGCCATTCATCCTAGACAACTTGTATTACAACGACGTTATAGCTAACCGTGGTCTGTTTACATCCGATGCAACTCTGCTTACAAATCAAAAGACCAAATCCAGCGTCTTTGGAAACTCGGGCTCTTATAACCTGGTAGCGTGGCAGAAAAAGTTTGCTGCTGCAAGGATAAAAATGGGAGAGATTAGCGTATTGACTGGTAGTCAGGGAGGAGTCCACGCCAACTGTAGAGTTGCCAACAGTTAATCAGATTGGAAATTTCAATTTCGCTTGCTTGAATTTTGGAATATTATTTCAATTCGAAATGCGCTTGTGCTTCTCCACAAATAAATGATATGTACTTCTCTCACCGCGTGTATGAACTGCCATGTTCTTCCAATCAACTAATAAATTTCGAAAGTATTCTTCTATAGATTTTGGCTTACGAAACGAAGTGGCAACTTGAATTCCTGTAGTTTTGGATATCATATTCATTTACTTCAAACCACATTTGGAGCTCCGTCCTATGTTATAAAGTTAACATAAATGTATTGCTGACATATAAAGAGAATTTTGCAAGAATTACAAGAAATATTTGAGGAAAATGGATGGAACAGTTCAGAAATTGTTAGTAATGATTCAATTCGCTAATATGCTAATAGTAGCGATGATTGATTCACTTTGTCCTGTATATTTCTTTTCGTATAAGATCTATTTTAATTAGATTTCAATGTCATTGATTATATTATATAAATTTATTAATGATGATATATTAATATAGTTTATTAAATGTGAATTTTAATTTTAATATAATTTTGGTTTGGAAATGGAATAAGTTCATAAATTATTTTTTGAACATGAATCTTGATTTTAAGATACGGCTCTTTTGAAAATAGACTTTAATTTATTGAAAATTGAAGTAAATTTTTTTACTGAAATTTTCAACATGTTTATTAACATGATGGGGTAGTAAGTAGTAAGCATAGTGGTTATGTTAAATTTTTTAATTTTAGTTTACATTTTATATTATTTATATCCAAAATAATCTTTAATGTAATAATAGTTCTTTTCAATGGTGAGGTTGAAATAGTAAAGTTTGAGATGTGTTTTTGATAAACATTTTAGTGATTTTTTGAACTTTGGATCTGAACATTCAACCTTTCCAATATTCAAGCACACCTAAACAATAAAACAAAGGGATTATAAGACAAATTTTGTTTCAATATGATATTACTTTTCTTTTCAAATGATGCTATTCAATCTCAAAAAAGGTTCAACAATATTATTTCATTTTTTCTAAAGGCTTTTCATGAATTATTTTAGATTTTTTGGATCCTTGTGTAGACGGTTGGATTTTTTTAAATGATATTTCTAAAATATTAATACCCTTACATATTATTAGGGTTATCGATAATTTAATGAGAATATGCTTGGTATTTTGATAGAAAAACACATTAAAATATAGTGACAAAATAATATGGAATAGAAAATTATAACTCATTGGAAAACCTACCATATAGATTAAAATGATCATTGCATTATAAGGTTCCTTCTTTCATGGAATTATGGAAATCTTTAAATACAATAAGCACCATCTAATGCAACAGTGAGAAATAAAAAAAAATTAGAAATAAGTCAAACCTATCATATATATTAAAATTATTGGTCACTCGTGACATTATGGACCAATGTTTTTCAAATATAACAAGTACGATCTAATGCAATAGTGCTAAAATTTATTTAATAGTTATTGTCATTATGTAACAAAATTTAAACTAAAATTGGAATCAATGATACAGATTTCTAAACACTTTATTTTTAAATAATCATGTAATGAAAATATTAGAATGACTTTTGAAAATGATACTAAATAATTTTAAAATTCACTAGAGGTTTTTTAGTTTTCCAAAAAAAATTGGAAAATATCTAAATATGTTGCTTAACCAAATAAAATAACTCTCTAATAAATTTACTTTTAAATGAAACTATTTTATCTTGGTCTCTAAAAATGTAATATCCTCAAATTTTTCATTCATATAATTATTTTAATGGAATGGAAAAGATATAGATCTAAATTTCAAAATAAATTTTTAAGTTTTAGTTTATAAATTTTAAATGCCAAGAAAAATAAAAATATTGGTACATGAGATTATTTTATTGAAAAATGAAATTAATGTCTTTGCATTGAAATCTTAAATATCAATAGAATAGATTTTCACTTGAACGAGTAGTTTTTCCTTAAATATACTAAACTTTTGATAGAAAAAATTACTTTATTTATTATTTTAAAATAAATAACAAATAATATTTTTTTTAAATACAAGATAAATAAAGTGAATAAAAAAGAGCATAACAAAATGTCTTAAGTACAAATTTAAGTTTTTCTAATATGAAAATTTTTAAGATATTTCTCTTATTAAAAAATATTTTGTAAATATTTTTCTTTTAGTAAAATTTTAACTTCCTAAAAAATACAGTTTCTTAAATATATTTAAATAAAATTTGAATCAAAGTATTAGGTGAATACATTTTTAATCTACTATAATTTAAGAGTTAGATTTATTATTTTTTATGTAGATTAGAAGTCATATAATCTAAAATGTAATTGAAGAGTTAGATTTATGTGAGTTTTTATGTAGATTAAAAGTCATATAATTTGAAATGATATACTAGTGATATTTGTTTTGATAAAAGAAAAAATACCATAAACAAAACAAATTTTGTTGAAACAGTGATTAACATTAAATTCATTTTATTGTATTTTTTCTTTTATTTGTTAGATAAAATAAGTATAATCATATATGAAATAAGAGAAGAACCCAACATAATACTAAATATAGAGAAAACTCATAATACATCAAATTTTTGTGGCCGGTTAACAAATTTTTGGATGGTAATAAGAACGTCTCCAAAGATGTTTCATTCACTAATTACTTTTGCTTCTGCTAATTTGAGTCTTTGTAAAAATCCAAGTTATTGTGCCTGATTATTTGTTGTTGATTTCAAATCGGAGCAAAACTTTTTGCGTACGTTTCAATCGTAGCAAATAGATAACCCCTCTAGTGTAAATGTGTTAGAAAACCTGCACAGATGAATCTAGCTAGTAAAGGTTGAACACACAACTTTGCAGAGCAAAAACACTAAAAGAAAATCGAAAGAAGAAAAGAATGATTCATTGGAAAATATGTTACAATGCTCATGATATAGCATTACTGGGTGAAGATCCCAAGGTAATGCACTATAGTGGTGATCAATGAGAAGACTCAACACCTACAACAAGTTCCGGAGATAACTAGTCAGTTGCAGAGTTAAAGAAGGAACAAATGAAGGAGTAAATCATGCAAAAGGAATCTTGCATGCAATCCCATGCTCTAACTAAGAGTCCGCATGTAGATGTGTAGTAGTTGCATGTAGTCGCATGCTCTAACTAAGAGTCCACATCTAGGTGTGTAGTAGTTCCAACACCCCCCCTGAACACCACTATGGGGAAAAATAGAAACTGGGCCCTCACAACTAAGGCCAAAGGTCACCCAAAATACAGTGCAACTTGTATTAAAAAGTGAGGAAAGAGGGAAAACCTCGTGGGAAAAACCCCCCCTCAAAATACAATGTAATCAAAAGAAAAGAGGAAGAAAAGACAGTTGCTAAGCAACTGTGTCCTTCACTCCAAGACGATCGCATAGAGAGCGGAACTTTTGCTGAGTGAATGTCTTGGTGAAGATGTCTACAGTCTGTTCTGCTGAGGGATAGAACTGCATATCAATTACCCGATCATGTACTAAGTCTCTGATGTAGTGCATATGGATCTCTATGTGCTTCGTCCGCTACCGCTGTATTGGATCCCTGCAAAATTTGAGAGTGCTTTGGATGTCACACTAGATGACAATGGGCTGGCGGAACTGAATGCCCAACTCAGTGAGGAAGTGTTGTAGCCACAGAGCCTGAATGGTGATGTTGACTACTCCTCTATACTCGGCCTCAGCTAAAGAGAGAGCAATAGCAGCCTGCTTCTTGCTCGACCAACAGATAGGGCCAGATCCCAGACTGAGTGAATATCTGGAGGCGGACTTGCGATCAATGTTGTCTCTCATCCAATCGGAATCTGTGAAACCAAGGAGATTCAATGCAGTGCCTCCTGCATAGTGAATCCCGAAGGTGATGGTGCCCTGCATATATCGGAGGGTGTGCTTGGTAGCATTCCAGTGTAGCTCATGCGGCTCCTGCATGTATCTGGAAACTTCCCCTATTGCATATGAGAGATCTGGTCTGGAGTGGGTGAGGTACAATAAGCTCCCCAATAGCTGTCGGTAGAGAGTGTTGTCAACTAATGGAGTGTCACCTCCATCCTCAAGGCGGACCCCAGACAGAAAAGGAGTCGGTGCTGGCTTGCAGTGAGTCATGCAAAATCTCTCGAGGAGATCCCATGCATCCTTAGCCTGAGAGAGTTTGATGCTTGTGGGATCCTGGCTAATCTCAAGACGAGGAAAGAAGTGTAATGGACCCATGTCCGTCATCAAGAACCTATCTTACAAGGCCCTCTTGACTGTAGCAATGGCTGATGCCGAGCTGCCAGTGATTAGGAGATCATCTACATACAAAACTAAGATAAGAAGAGAATCATGTGTCCTAAGCATGTAAACATTTGGATCATACTTAAATCTTTCAAAGTTTTGTGATAAGAGAAAAGAATCCATCTTCACGTACCAAGCTCTCGGGGCCTGCTTAAGGCTGTAGAGAGATTTCTTCAGTCTGCAGACCAAAGATGAATCCTGAATGAAACCATGTGGCTGCTCCATGTAGATCTCCTCGGATAGGTCTCCATGAAGAAAGGCATTCTTCACATCCATCTGATGTACTTCCCATCACTGTGCAGCTGCAATGGCAAGTGTAAGGCGTATGGAATCCATCTTTGCTACTGAAGCAAAGGTCTCGTCATAATCAATGCCATGCACTTCCTGGAAGCCTTTAGCTACTAGCCTCGCTTTCCGTTTGGTGATTTGCCCATCTGCAGCACTCTTGGTCCTGTAGACCCATTTGCATCGGACAAGTTTCCTTCCTGAAGGAAAGGGTACCAGATCCCAAGTCTGGTTCTCGAGGAGGGAGTTATACTCCTTGTCCATGGCGGACTCCCAAGATGGATGCCCAGCAGCCTCAGCATAAGACTGTGGATCAGAAGACTGAACCAAATGACAATGCCAAGAGGGCGATGATTCAGTGGGAATGAGGACAAGAGGAGGCTCAATAAACTCTGAGCTAGTCCTTTGTAGATCAGAATTATCCCCCACAAGACCATTTCTAGCAGCTGGTTAGTCTTGTGCATATATCTCACGTAAGCTCCTTGTTCTCTGATTTATGACAAGGGAATATGATTCACTGCTGGAAGCCTGA
>APFE031676588.1:18484-28887 GCA_000404065.3 Pinus taeda | reverse complement strand
CCCTCAAAATCATAATGGGGTTTGGTAGCCATCATTTTTTGTATCTCCCTCTTCCTCCCAATTTCAGCCTGTATGTCTCTTTGCCTAGCCTTATCTTCTTTAAATTTCTCAAATCTGGCCAACAAATGCTTCCTAATCTCCCCAATTTCTGGTGAGGTACATGGGGTTGGCCTCTAATCCCTGCCAAGTGTTATTGCAGCCTATTAATGCCCCCAGGACCTTCCTTAATTTTCCTATGGCAAAATTTGCATTGCATTTCACTGTCAACCATTTCAACATATGCCCAAGCAGGATCTCTCGCTCTAGGTGCCATTTTTTGACTAGGAAATGAAAGCAAACAATCTGAAAATGATAAAATAAAAAATAAACAAACAAACAAACAAACAAACAAAAAACATTGATTCAATGTTCATTTCTTTGACAAAAACCACTCTCTAGGCTTTCTAGATATGCACCTAAAATTTAATAAGCAAAAACAGATTTATAGAGATGAAAAAAAATACCTCCAGGCACAAACTGCCTCCTCAAGCTTGCTCCAAGAATCAGCTCCTCAATGCTGCTCCAAATGGCTGCCCAAGAAGCTCCTCACTCCAGCTATAATGCTCCCCCAAGACTCCTCACTGCTGCTCTAAAACCAAGCTCAAGAACTGCTCACTAACCCTCAAAGAAGTTCTCACTCAAATGCATGAGATTGTTGTGAGAGAATGAGAGCATTTGAGTGTGTTAAATAGGGTTTGGGAGGGGGAAATGGACCCCAAATAACATTTAGCTAATTCATATAACACCTTGGAGTCCAAACCAATCAGCAAACCCCTTAAAATTTCATTAAAATAATATTAAATCACTGTTTGAGTGGGTTACGGGCCGTTGTTTATGACTCGGCCGAGTCAGTACGGGAAACGGCCGAGTCATGGCTGACTCGGCCAACCGAGCCGTTTTTTCTGCCGAGTCACTCCGAAGGGCAATGGAACGAACCAACTTGGTCGTTTCCGTTTCGGAACAGTCGTTTTTTAAAACTATGCTTACCGATGAAAACATCTTCAGGAGTTTTGGAGTCTAACGGTTGATGAGGGCATCTATTTTGAACATACACGGCAATGTTTGCAGCTTCAGCCCATAAGAACTTTGGAAGGCTTTGATCAGGAAGCATGGCATGAGTGGCTTCTATGATAGAACAGTTCTTCCTTTCAGCAACACCATTTTGCTCGGGAGTATATGCGGTAGTAGTCTCCCTCTTAATGCCAGCTTCTCTACAATAATTATTGAACTCATTTGATTCATATTCAGTTCCATTATCGATCCTCGTTATTTTGATCTTCTTCCCGGTTTGATTTTCGACCAAAGCTTTGAAAGAACAGAACCATGAGAATACTTCATCCTTCTTCTTCAAGAAATATATCCAAGTCTTGCAAGAGAAATCATCCATAAAGAGAGCATAATATAAATATCCTCCTAATGAGTTCACGAACATCATACGAGAAAAATCAGAATGAACCAATTGCAATATGTCGATACTCTTGCTATCACTTGAGGGGAATGGTCCCCTTGTATGCTTTCCTTCGGCACACCCCTGACACACACCTTCATGTTCTACTTTAAATTCGGGCATACTTGTCACCATCTTCCTCACATCGGGTAGAGCCTTATAATGTAGATGAGCAAACCTTCGGTGCCATAATTTGGATTAATGTGATGTGTCGCAAGACATAGCTCCCAATGGACTTCCTCCAACTTGATATAGGTTATCAACCTTGAATCCAAGTGTAAATGCATCTTTGAAATTTTTATTCCACACACGTACCTTGCCATCGATGAATGCCACCTTGAATCGTTTGTCCTCCATCGCTGAGATAGATTCCAGGGTCTTCTTTAGATTGGGCACACATAGTACTTCTTATAGATGAATGGTGTTACATTGATTCAATTGAAGAGTAACATTCCCAACTCCCTTCACAGGATAGGTGGCATTGTCTCCAAGGATAATTTTCAAATTTGTATCGTTGTCAATCAGATTTAAAAGAGCTTCTTTATACCCAGTGAAGTGCCTTGAGGCACCACTATCAATCAACCAATTTCCTAAAGTGTCTGGAGCAGATGCAGTGGAGAGGGCAGATATAAGACAAAATTATTTTTGCTTTTTATCAACAACATTAGATTCATCATACCTAGTGTTTCTTGATCTTCTGGAGGGCAACCATTTCCTTGATGAGGAGCGGGAGCATTCCTTTTTCCTCAGTTGTTGAATCTGCCATTCTTTTGATTCTTGTTGCCTCTGAAATTGTTGTTGTTGTGGTTGTCATCATCATGAGGTGTATCCCTTCTATTATGACACTCTCTAGCATAGTGGCCAAACTTGTTGCAAATGAAGCATCTTCCCTTCCTTCAATTTTTTAAACCAGCCTTCCTTGACATTGCTTGTTTGAACCTGCATTGTTCTTCTTTTTAGTATGAGCGAAGAATGCATTAAGATCATTCCTATTTGAAGGCATATCTAGTTCCATCATCCTTGTTTCTTCTTGAGAACATCTAATCAGCAATTCTTCAGAACCTGGAATCCTGTCGTTGTTAAGAATAGTAGTGTTGAACACGTGACATTCACGAGGGAGTCCTCCAAGGGCAAAATGAGAGTAAGCTCCCTATCAGCAATAGCTTCTCCAATCGAAAGAAGATCATTTTTTATCTCAGAAATCCTCATGAAGTAGGATTGAATATCTTCATTTCTTCCCTTCTTTATATCCTTTAG
This sequence comes from Pinus taeda, assembly GCA_000404065.3. Taxonomy (NCBI): domain Eukaryota; kingdom Viridiplantae; phylum Streptophyta; class Pinopsida; order Pinales; family Pinaceae; genus Pinus; species Pinus taeda. The sequence goes on along the minus strand of APFE031676588.1, from coordinate 26,144 downwards.
CTTGTTCTTGAGGAAAAGAACTTGGTTTGCATTGCTAGATTTGAACATGCCAACCAGCCTATCATATATCTCCTTTAACATGTTCAAATCGGAGATGTAAGAAACTAAATGTTTATGAATAGAATCCATGATGATCTTCTTGGCTTTGACTTCACCCGTCTTGTACTTTGTCTTAGCAGCAGTCGGTGCATTTGAAGGAGGTTCCGAAATATTTCCCTGCACATAATCCATAACATCTTACTCTTCTAAAGTCAAATAAAGAGACATCTTCCATGCATCATAATCAAACTTATCATGAGGCTTATCATCAAACTTGAAGTAGGATGTGGAGGCCATTGAATCTTGTCCTTGATCAATGATTGCTCCTCTTAGTGATTGCTCTTGTCACTCTTGTTTGGGCTTTGTCTTCACCTCAGCTCTGATAACATGTTAATTTTAGATAACAATGGTATGTTCTATGCTTAGAGCAATTTTACTTCAATTTCTTTATTAGCCCAATATCAATATCCAGTTTAGCAATCACATCATCATGATAGTAAAATGCAGATAGAACATAAGCAATAACAGTAGAAGACAAGTCAAGACAAAAGGACACAAGATATGGCACTAGCCAGGGACAAACCCCAATGTGGAGAAACCCTTGATCAATTCTTCTTATAATTCTTCAAAAGTTCAGCAAAGAGAGTACAATATACAATATTCACTTGCCCCATCACAGTGAAATATGATTAATCAAACAGCAGTAACAGAAAGCCCTAACTAAAAAGTCAATGTTGGTCAACAAGGCAGATTTTGACCTCCAAAACAGCTCGGTCAAACTCGGTCAACTCGGCCTCCAACGGCTAGTCAAATCAGCCCAAAAAAGTTGAAGAAGTCCAATCAAATCTGGTCAACAAAAGTCAACGCAGCAGCAAGCCCTTCCACAGTCAACGCTAGTTAAACAGTGGTCAAATAGCCTCGGTTTTTGAGCCCATAACTGCGGCCTACCCAAACAAAAATACCCCATACAAAAACGCATTCAAAAAGTGTGGAGAGAGAGAAGCCTCAAAAATCCGTACCCAATCAAGGAGAGAGAGATGTGTAAGTGAATTGAAGTGCCAAAATGAGGAGGAGGCTTCTTGAATTTATATGCAACGTTGAGGTGCAAATTAGATGACTGGCCGACCTTGACAATTTATCCATGATCAAAATAAATTCATAATTCCATTTGTACATGTCAGAATGGGATGATCTTTAGATCAATCCTACACCCCTCAGAGACAGGAATCCAATAAAAATATCAGTTGCCTCATATGAGCTGTCCAAGGTGAAGTTTGGCCCTAGTTGCCAAATTTAACATTATATGAGTGATTTTCGTGCCAAATTAACAATTTTTAGATCTAACAAAAGACAAGTAATTGTTATACTTCAAAAGCATGAAATGCGATGAGCCAATTAGATCATGAAACACCACTTATGTGATAGATAGGAGAACAACAAATATATCACTTCAAACCAACAAATTATCAAGCATATAAAACTGAATATGACCAATAAGCTGCCTGATGACTTGCCAATGTAAATTGATTAAACTGTTAGCTCTCTTAAGATGTCTTATTCAGAAAATATCAAATCTGATCATACATTTTATGCAGAGATATCAGTCACCATAAAATAAAGATTGATGCCCAAGATACTTGGATGTTAAGACAAAATGCTAGATATCACATCAACCAATTTTATGCCTTTTAAAGTGTTCCTTTTCAAATTATATCAGATCTGATCTATCTGGTTATTCAGAGATATTCCAGCAAGCTAACAACTAGATCTAAGCTCAAAATTCAATGCCCAAGTAGACAAAACACTAGCAAATTTTTACTATGAAATTATTAGTGTGTTTAGACTATTTGGAGGTGATTTTAAGGCATTTAATCATGAATTTCACCACTGTTATGAATGATTCAAAATGTTGTAGCAAAACAGTGACAAAGTAAGGGTTTAGAAAGCAAACACCAGGCCCATGGCCTTGAAGCACACTTACCCAAATTCCCAAAGAATTCTCCAAGGTACTTGGCCCCTGAAAACACCAATTTAGAGCCAATTTCACCTGCAAAATTCACCAATATTCAATTCAGAAAATTAAGGGGCCAACCAAGGATGAAGGAGAGAAAAACTAAGGCCAAGAAGAGGCTACGCTAAGCCTAATAAGGCTAGCACTGGGGAAAGGAAGGCCCTAAAGGCCTAGTGTCTAAGGGACGAGGCCGAATAGGCTTTCAGTTCACGAGATGGAGGCCTAATAGGCCTATCGAAAGGGAGAAGAGGCCCACAAGGGGTTGTCGTAGGTCCTACAAGGGCTACGTCTAGGCAATAAGAGGCCCTGAAGGCCTATCGCAAGCCCCTAGGGGCTGCGGCTTGGAGGACAGAAGGGAAAGGAGAGGATGGAGGGCCGAGAAGGGAGGATGGAGGGCCGAGTGAGGGAGAGCAGAAAGAGGAGGCCAAGCGGAGGAATAAGGAGGGACGTTGAAGCCTTAATGCCTTACGGCTAAGCAAGGGAGGGCAGGTCGAGAAGGCTAGGCCTATAAGGCCTAAAATGCCCACGACAAGGGCTGAAGAGGAGGCCAAGGCCCTCTAGGGCTTGCAGCCAGCCTCCAAGAGCACGAAAATGGCTGATGTTGGACCTGGGAAGCCTGAAAATGTTGAAAACGTTGCTCAAAAAAAAATTATTTTGCTTCAATTTGCAATATAACTCAATTTCTTCAATGGTTGGCCCTGCAAAAATTGTAAAGGCTAGATCTTACCCTCAAGGGCCTAGATCTAGCTCTAATCCAACTCTTGTCACTTGATCTCACTTGCACAAATGAAAATAAAAAATACCCAAAACCTCAATATATACAAAAATTCAAAAAATAATTCAAACCCCAAAAATCCCAACTGCAAAACCAAGATTAGAAAAATAAAATAATTTACAAGTGTATTATACAAATTATATTTACAAAATATACATGTCAAATGCTTGAAGAAATTTTGAAATTTTAAAAATCTTTAGTTGTGGCTAAATGTATTTCGAAAGGTAAATAATAAACTACAGCCTTAGTGAAATTAAAACACAATAAAAATAATTAGAGTCCAAACATAGTCAGCCTCTATCCAAAGTTCGTGAACTTGGAGTCCAAGGGCTAGGGAACCTGCAAACACTATATATTTCTGAAGAACAAATCGTTAGAACACCCAGCGAATTGGATCACCTAAGATAAGCCCACAGCTTACCAATAGAATGTTCCTATCACCTACAATGAAATAACAATCAAAATATTTATAAAGCACAATATAGGAATGCCCATACCCAACATGTACCACAAATCATCAAATCAGAGACACCATGAACTGCACCCCAAAGTCTTTATTATGATTATTCCAACGTTCCCAGCGGGACAGTAATTTACATCAATTTTTCAGAGTTACATCAACCAAAACTAGATGGCTTGAGACACAAATGACTCTCAATTTATAGATAAATCCTCTAAGTGGAAAATAATGGCTAGTTGGCTTGATCCCCATCAAAATAATCTTGGCCATCAAAAAATATTTGATCATCTTTTAATTTTTCACCTTTGAAAATATTTAGTTTTGAGGAATTTTCGAATTTCTCATTTAACACATTATTTATTATCTCAAAATTAATTATTTTGAGCTAATTTCCTCAAAAAATTGACTTTGACTTATCCACCAAGGCCCAAGAGTCTATTTTCTCCTTAAATTTCCAATATTCCCTTGGTAGGGGACCTCCAAAAATTAATTTCATTGATACCCACAAATTTTTCTGCTTAGAAAATTTAATTTCTCTAAGACTCTAAATTTGACTCTAATTAATTAATTTTTTTGGCTTAGGATTAATTTAATTTTCGCTAGAAAAATTAAGTAATTGACACTTGGGATTACATATTTTTTTCGCCCTCTAATATTTTAGCCATGGTGTCTAAGTATGAGGGACCATGCACTAAAATATTTTTTTACATAAGATGATTACATTTTCAACCCTCAAAGGAGGGACACACGTTCAGTATAGACCCTCAAATTACACACCAATTCTGCGACACAACATGATCTAGCAGACCAAGTGATTTGTAATAAAATAATTTAGCCAATTAGCTTAAATTATTCCCAAATCACTTGTACATAAGACTCGACTAAAACACTAGAACTCACCTAAGACTTTGACGACAAATTCCATTATAGCTTTAGGGTGAGGCTGGAGGGAAAAACTTTGTCGACCATCCGTGTTTAAAAACACAGATGAATTAGTGAGACGAAAAATCTCCTAGGATGAAATTTTCGCCAAAATAATAAGCTTACCTAGGTTGTTACATACGTACATGGTTTTACTAGCATCATTTACATTACAAACTTGCAGAATGAGTTTACAATGACTCAATCAACTGATGTCTTGATGATCTTGATCCTTTGAAAAAATTGGTACATTTGCTTCCTCGAAACTTTGACAAAAATGAGTGCAACATCTGGCTCCATATGGGGACACGTTGCTTTCATGAAGTAACGTGAGAACCCCAGAATCCTGCATCCATGAAAACAAAAGTCCATCAAATAGATATCCATTCGAAATCACCATGCATATATAATAAATCAGCTGGAATAGACAAATTCTACTCTAATCAAATTGAAAAATAAAATAAAAAATAAAAAATTGCATGAAATAAAATTAACTAATGACATGAAGTAAAAAGGGATAGGGTTAGAGATACTTAACAAACGAAGCCCTATGGCATCAGATGTCATCGACGTGGCACAATCTCGGGTATTTTCCTGCTCACTAGTGGATCCATAGGTTGTTTATCACATGTCCCTTGCCGAAACTCTACCCTCTTTGGTTGATGAACAATCTGATCATTGTGCTAAATATCTCTATCACACTGAACTCCGTCTCTTTCTGCTCTGAAAGTAGGATGGAAGATGAGATGAAAAATATTGATATACCGGCTGGATAAATTCTGATTCAAAATGCAGTGGATGACCTTGTGGCACAACCTCTTCACCATTTTACAATCTCTTTGGGACTTCCACATGGTATCTTCTTTCCACTTCTTTGTATAATCTAACCATTCCACCTATTGTTGCAAGAATAGTGGTGTAAGATAGATCCATCCAAATAGGCCCACCTAAATCAGCGACAAACTTTCTACAAAGAAGCATTCCCCATACATTTAGCGCATCAATCATTGCTATATCCATGGTGATCATTTTGTATGGGTAATTAGTGAAGGAGACCTGTAGATTTTTAACCACACCAAGGATTTCCACTTTTCTCGAATACATTGAGGAAATGTTATGGTAAGGTCTATAAATTCTTAAGTTCAATTGTTCCATAGCTTTCTTAGTCATAACATTTGTTGATCCACCAGAATCAAGCATGCAATTGTGAAGTAGGCGGTCATTAATATCCAATGTCAGAATGTCAGAAAGAATCATTGTTAGGCTGAGTATCAAATATTTCTTGTTGAGCAATGACTAAAGCTTTGAAGAATAAAGCTTTTTGCAATGGGATCTTCAAAATTTCTAAGACTGGAACTGACATTTTGATGTTATTAATCCATGCAACCTAATCCACCTTTAATCCAGACTTGTAACTTTCAAAAGCAACTTGTTTATTCTGATTTTGATCTTTACCCTTCCTCTGATAGACTTAACCTTTACTTCTAGCAATTTCTAAAATTTGTCCCTGAGATGGCTTTTCACTGTATGCTTGAGTGATGGGGTCCTTTTCTTCACTGAAGTTAATGATGGCGAAGGATGAAGAAATCATGTTAGTACCTCAACCTTCCTTAGAATCATCTCGACTTGCATTATTATTTTGTTGTTTCCTGCTTTCCTCTAAGATTCTTTTAGCAAAGGCACATATACTTTCTTCATGGAAACTTTCACAAGGTCTGCAGGAAGAGGTAGTCTCATCAACAACATTAGCAGACTCAAGTGGTGTAGGGGGCCTTTGATCACTAGGGGGATTCCTTCTTGGCCAAGGATTGTTGTTACCCCTATTCTTATTATTAAACCTAGGCGATACATTTTGCATTCGGCTCCTCTCCATCTGGATTAGCTAATTTTTCATATCACTGATTTGTCTAGCATGCTCAGTTTTCATTTCTCTGATTACTCAGGTCAATTTTTTTATTGATTCTGGCTCTTTTTCAACCTTTTTTCCCTTAGATTTGACTGGACCTCTTTCACAACTTGGGATCTCTGATTTACCTGAAGCTTTCCTATCATTTTCCAACTCTTCAGCTGTACTCTGGGCAGCAGCTAAAGTAGTAGGCTTGGCACATCTAATCTCATATTGAATATCACCATTAAAAGCCTCAAGATATTGCTCTAATATTGTCCTTTCAAGAGATTTGTACTCTTGAGCCATATCCTTCATAATACCGTTAAATATTTGGCTGAATTCTTCCACTGTTTCATTCTCTCTTTTCTTTATGGTATTGAGTTCTTTGACTAAGTATTTTCCTTCTCTCTTATCCCCATATTTATCTGTAAATGCATCAGTGAGGGCTCTTAAAGAGTCAAAGGCATTATCTGCTTTATCATGAAACCAGTCAAGAGCACCATCTTCTAATCATAGAACAAATAGCTTCATTCTGACATCTTCATAATTGTAGGCAGTGGCGTGAGCGAATCTTTGCACGAATGTGTTGAATTTCCTTATATGATCTTCAGCATTGATGGCATTGTTTCCTTGGACAGTCGAGAGCTTGCTCATGGTAGACTCATCTAGAAGATTGTGAGGATACACTTAGATATTGGTGAAGTTGCAAGGCGTGAAATTATCTGCCATGGAGTCTTGATTGACGAGATTAATGAAAAGCAAATGGAGATCATGAAGAGCTTCATGTTCAAGAAAATTTAATCGCTCTCTAAAATGTAATTTGTTTAATTAGGCTCTTAGAAACTTTTCAGGATCGGGAGCGGGGTTAACCAAGCTACCAGGATTTCTTCTAGATTAAGCTCTTGTGAATGGTTAAACAAGTGAAATCGCCACCCAAACAGGAAACCAACCTAAATGTCCAGGTGCTAAAAGTGTGAATGAACATGATGAAAGAATTAGTGAGATGAAGAAAGATAAGGTCATGAAAAGATGAATAATGATTAAAGATCAAAATATTATGAAGATTAATGAGAGTGTCGTCAACACCAAAGTCCAATAAATTGGTCCCCGACAACAGCGCCAAAAACTGTGCTGATTGACAGGCTAATGAAATGATGAAAGATGAAAGATTGAGAAGATGTTGTCGAAGCGTTGAGAATGAGATAAACTCCTACTTGGCAATGGCGCTGAAAAATGTTGTCGCTCAGATTATACAAGCACCACGAGAATAGCTCAAGGTGGGTGTAATGAATAAAATATATAAATAATATAAATATAATGTAAAAGATAATAATCATAAATAATAGTTAGTTAAGCTAATTAAGTTGAAGAGGCATGTCTAATTGAGACATAACTCTTCATGAAGAGACACTTGCCTGATATATAAGAAAGCCTCTCATTCTCATTTGTAAATCATTCATTCTTATTCTTATTCATATTTTATATAATATTTGTATCTTCATGGACATCTTGATATTCCAAGTCTTTTGGAGTAATTAACTTATAGAAGGAACTTTGTTCGCTTCA
>APFE031676588.1:0-17206 GCA_000404065.3 Pinus taeda | reverse complement strand
TATATTAGATTTTATAAGAGAGAAGTGGAAATATATTTCATAGATTAAAAGAATATATTATAAAATAAAAAGAGAGTTAAAAAAAATATTATATTCAAAAAAAAAAATCCCAAGTTCATCTAAACAAAGTAAAAATGGAGTCAACCGTTGACGATAAAGAAATTGAGTGTAGTCCAAAAATGAGAGATGAAAGGTTTTCGAAAACCTTTGGTAAATATGTTGAAAAATTATTTCAAATCAACGGATCACTCGCAGGAAGGGACATCATAATCTCTATCTGTCCTGCTGAAAGAAGTAATTATGTTAGTCCTAAATGTGCTAACCAATTGGTGAGTCCTGAATCAAATATAGTTGAAACAAATATTTTTGGCAGACAATACGATATAAGCAATTTACACCTAAATATTGGATATTATACTTTTACCTCAAAATTCGTCGTGAAAACCTTACAGTTTGACGATATTGACATTGACAGTGACATTGTTTTGGGGTTACCTTGGATGGAAACTCTAGGTTTCTTTATTCTAAATACAAAGAAGAAGTTTTTAACATTTTCTTACAAGAAGAAGAAAATAACGCTCCAAGATTTAACCAACTAAAACCAAATTCAGTAACACGCAGCAGAATATCTCAGATATTTCAAAAGTAATGTCTCAAGAAGGTAAAAAGGTATTACAAAATATGCAAAAAGAAATTGACAAAATCAATGTTGACAAAAATGAAGAAGTTTCTCGATTTAAAAACCATAGCAAAAAATTACTATCGCAAATTAAGAAACTTAAGAAGGATAAGAAGTCATTAGAAAACAAGGTACAACAACTTATCGAGAAAGAAGCATCAAATGTAGGAATTCAAGTTGATGACAAACAACAAATACCGATAGAGTGAATATGACAATTCAAGAAGACAAGTCAGTGAAAGAAACAACACACGTAGATGTTGCAGTTCAGACAATGAACATCCCAAGTGAATGTTCCATAACCAATTCAATAACATCCTCACCAGAAGAAAATCTAAAAACTTTATATCGGCATTCAAATCACAAGATTAGACAACTCAACCAAGCTACGTATCAGGACCATTCAAAACAGAAACAACAAACTGATGTTCCAGAGAATAATGACATAACATCAATCCAGTCTTATGCTAACAAGTCGTTACAAAATTCCAGTGATCAGAATACTATACAAAAGATTAGTCTGAGATGGTTTGATCCCTTCTCAGTGCGACAATTTTGTTTGTCACTAAGAAGATCTTATCAACTTGTATCGACGAGGATGACTATTCCGAGACAGAAAGACTTTCGAAGCAGAAAAAGAGATCAAGCCTTTTTTATCGACAAGCTTTGAGGACAAAGCTTTTTGAGGAAGAAGGCAATGTAACGAATAAAATATATAAATAATATAAAATATAAATGTAAAAAATAAATAATCATAAATAAATTAGTTAAGCTAAGTAATAATAAATTAGGGTTGAAGAGGATGTCTAATAAGACATGACGCTTCATGAAAGAGACACTTGCTTGGTATATAAGAAGCCTCTCGTTCTCAATTTGTAAATCATCATTCATTCTTATTCATTTTATTTGATATAATATTTATATCCTAAATGGATATCTTGACATTCCAAGTATTTTGGAGTAATTAATTTATAGAAGGAACTTTGTTCGCTTCAGTGGGGGTTGTCACTCTGATCCCCGCGCACTCCGTTCTAATTGTCTTCCAAAAATAGGCTATGGGGTGTAATCCCTATGGGAAATGTGAAGGTGGAATGCAAGTTGGCAACCAACAAGCCCGAGAGACACGATTGAGTGCCCTAGCAACTTGGTTAAATTTAGCAAGACTCAAATATTAGATTAGATTCAGATATGAAACCAGTGCCTTATGGAGTCAAAATTCTCACTTATTATAATTTAAGACCAAGTAACTGGATGGAAAACCTCTGCTTAGATGATGCTTATGCAAGGAATGTGAAAGTCTTCGATTAAGATTGTTTAATTGTAAGCAGTGTTGCACTAATCGCAATTTTATCGTAAAATCACGGTTTTTTAAAACCGACGATATTATCACCCGATAAATACCACAATTTTTTTCGGCAATCTTTATTTTTATTTATTTTTTTTATGAGGAGGAGGTGACACAACCTACCCAAGCTACCCCTGTCACCAGTAGAGGACATGGTCTACCTCCTATAGCTCCTAGTTCTCCAGCTTCTAGAGCACAGCAGAGTCCACTACCAACTCCACCAACATCTACATCTAGATGCTTTAGATATTAAAAAAATTGAAAAAAGATGAATATTTTTGTATATTACGATTTTTTCTCGATTTTTACCGATTTTTTCCCAATTTTTACGATTTTTTTTTATTTTTTCCCCTCGCCGATAATATCCCAATAACGATTAATGCAACATTGGTTGTAAGTACTTAAGTAATAATTAATCTTCAATAGTACTTATCGACAAATGAAAAGACAATCTTATTATCAAGAGTGTGTCAAATTATCAAGTGCCAATAAACTTCTCCAATGATAGAAAGATTGCAATACTTAACCCACAATCATAATCTAAGATAAAAATTATCAATAAGAGATACCAATGTGTTTAAGATAGACAGATTAATTTGTTTGGCAATTATCCAATAATTTCCTTAGCAATGTTCCAAACACAATAATGTGAATCACAAATATTCCACTAATGATTAGTAATCTTATTTCTTGATGCCAACTAAGAGATAAAATACCCAAAAAAGATTATAGCTTATATGAGTGATTTTCGTGCCAAATTAACAAATTTTAGATATAACACAATTAAAGTAATTGTTAGACTTCAAAAGCAAGAAACATAATGAGCCAATTACATCATAAAACATCACTTATGTAATAGATAGATCATAGGACAACAACAAATATATCACTTCAAACCAAGAAATTATCAATCATATAAAATTGAATATGACCAATAAGTTGCCTAATGACTTGCCAATGTAAAACTTTTAGCCATCTTAAATGTGTTATTCAGAAAATATGAAATATGATCATACATTTTATGCAGAGATATCAGTCACCGTAAAATGAAGATTTATGCCAAAAGATTGATGCCCAAGATACTTGGATGTTAAGGCAAAATGCTAGATATCACATCAACCAATTTTATGCCTTTTAAAGTGTTCCTTTTCAGATTATATCAGATCTGATCTATCTGGTTATTCAGAGACATTCCAGCAAGCTAACAAGTAGATCTAAGCTCAAAATTCAATGCCCAAGTAGACAAAACACTAGCAAATTTTTACTATGAAATTATTAGTGTGTTTAGACTATTTAGAGGTGATTTTAGGGCATTTAATCATGAATTTCACTACTGTTATGAATTATTCAAAAAGTTGTAGCAAAACAGTGACAAAATAAGAGTTTAGAGAGCAAACCCTAGGCCCAAGACCTTGAAGCACACTTGCCCAAATTCCCAAAGAATTCTCCAAGGTACTTGGCACCTGAAAGCTCCAACTTAGAGCCAATTTCACCTGCAAAACTCACCAATATTCAATTCAAAAAATTCAAGGGCCAACCAAGGATGAAGGAGAGGCAAACTAAGGCCAAGAAGAGGCAATGTTAAGCCTAATAGGGCTAGCGTTGGGGAAAGGAAGGGCCTAAAGGCCTAGCGGCTAAGGGAGGAGGCTAAATAGGCCTTCGGTTGAGGGGATGGAGGCCTAATAAGCCTACCGCAAGGGAGGAGAGGCCCACAAGGGACTGCCATGGGCCCTACAAGGGCTACGACTAGGGGATACGAGGCCCTGAAGGCCTGTTGCAAGCCCTAAGGGGTTGTGGCTTGGAGGACAGAAGGGAAAGGAGAGGAGGGGGGGGCGAAAAGGGAGGATGGAGGACTGAGCGAGGGGGAGAAGGGAGAGCGACAGGAGGAGGAGGCCTAGTGAAGGGACAAGGAGGGAGGTCAAGGCCTTAAGGCCTCACAGCTATACAAGGAAGGGCAGTTTGAGAAGGCTAGGCCTCATGACCAGGCATATAAGGCCCTAAAATGCCCACGGCAAGAGCTGAAGAGGAGGTCGAGGCTCTTTATGGCTTTGCGTCCAGCCTCCAAGAGGCCGAAAATGGCTAACGTTGGGCCTGGTTAGCCTGAAAATGCTGAAACCCTTGCTCAAAAAAATTTATTTTACTTCAGATTTGCAATATTGCTCAATTTCTTCAATGATTGGCTCTTCAAAAATTGTAGAGGCTAAATCTTACCCTCAAGGGCCTATATCTAGCTCTAATCCAACTCTTGTCACTTGATCTCACTTGCACAAATGAAAATCAAAATACCCAAACCCCAATATATACAAAAATTCAAAAAATAATTCAAACGCCAAAAATCCCAGCTACAAAACCAAGATTAGAAAAATAAAATAATTTACAAGTGTATTATACAAATTATATTTACAAAATATACATGTAAAATGCTTGAAGAAATTGTGAAATTTTATAAATCTCTAGTTGTGGCTAAATGTCTTTCGAAAGATAAATAATAAACTATAGCCTTAGCGAAATTAGAACCCTATAAAAATAATTAGAGTGTAAACATAGTCAACCTCTATCCCAAGTTCGTGAACTTGGAATCCAAGGGCTAGGGAACCTACAAACACTATATATTTTTGAAGAACAAATCGTTAAAACACCCAGCGAATCGGATCACCTAATATGAGCCCATAGCTTACCAATAGAATGTTCCTATCACTTACAACGAAATAACAATCAAAATATTTATAAAGGACAATATAACAATGTCCGTACCCAACACGTACCACAAATCATTAGATTAGAGACACCATGAACTGCACTCCAAAGTCTTTATTATGATTATTCCAACGTTCCCAGCAGGACAATAATTTACATCATTTTTTTAAAGTTATATCAGCCAAAAATAGATGGCTTGAGACACAAATGACTCTCAATTTATAGATAAATCCTCCAAGTGGAAAAATAACAGCGAGTTGGTTTGATCCCCGTCAAAATAATCTCAGTGGTCAAAAAATATTTGATCATCTTTTAATCTCCACCATTGAAAATATTTATTTTTGAGGAATTTTCGAATTTCTCATTTAACCTATTTTTTATTAGCTCAAAATTAATTATTTTGAGCAAATTTCCTCAAAAATTTGACTTAGACTTATCCACCAAGGCCCAAGGGTTCAATTTCTCTTGAAATTTCCAATATTTCCTTGGTGGGGGCCGCCAAAAATTAATTTCTTTAATACCCACGAATTTTTCCACTTTGAGAATTTTGTTTCTCTAAAACTCTAAATTTGACTCTAATTAATTATTTATTTGGCTTTGGATTAATTTAATTTTTGCCAGAAAAATTAATTAATTGACGCTTGAGGGTATTAAATATTTTTTCCACCCTCTAATATTTTAGCCACAGTGTCTAAGTATGAGGAACCATGCACTAAAATATTCTTTTACATAAGATGATTACATTTTCAACCCTCAAAGAAGAAACACCCATTCGGTATAGACCCTCAAATTATACATCCAATTTTGCGACACAACATGACCTAGTAGACCAAGTGATCTGTAATAAAATAATTTAGTCAATTAGCTTAAATTATTCCCAAATCACTTTTACATAAGATTCGACTAAAAAACTAGGACTCATCTAAGATTTTGACAACAAATTCTACCCTAGCTTTGGAGTGAAGCCTGAGGGAAAAACTCTGCCTACCATTCGTGTTTAGAAACGCAGATGAACCAATGAGATGAAAAGCCTCCTAGGATGAAATTTTCGCCAAAATAATAAGCTTACGTAGGTTGTTACATATATACATGGTCTTACTAGCATCATTTACATTACGAATTTGCAGAATGGGTTTACAATGACTCAATAAACTGATGTCCTCACCAGGGTTGTTTCAGGTGAATTGGAAACACCCTCGACACCTTCTTAGACTATGATAAATCATACTTCACCACTAGGGTTATGGCCTATGCTCGAATCCTGGTACATTTAGACATAAGAGGAGGGTTGCATGAGCAAGTCACCCTACGCTAGAGGAACTACACTCGAACCCAGATCCTCGATTATGAGGGGGTCCCTTTTCGATGTAGACGATGCCACAAAGTTGGCCACCTCTTCAAAGACTGCCCTCTTCTGGGGAAATCGAGGACTGGGAACAAAGGGAAGACAATTCCCTCAATGGACAATCGAACACAGGCGGATCACTCGGAGGATGCAGAGCATGCAGACACTGAAGCAGTTGGATCCAGGTCGGCCTCAACAACACCGAAGAAGCGCGGGAAAATACCTTGCCGCCTCCTTCACCACCACTGACCAGGTCAAGGGCGACCGCTGGAGCCGCGCTATCTTCGGGTATGTCTAATTCCGAACCTTGCTTTGCAACACTTACAATTTCTTCATATTATATTGATATATCTAAGGGACTTCATCAGAGCTTTGTCACCTTGCCACCTCCCCCCAACCACTTTGAATGTCCCCTTATTCCCCCCTCTTACAATCTCATGTACTCCCCCTTCCTTTTTGGGGGAGGTGCCATCTGATAGGATTCCTGGAATTGATCCCCTTCCCCATTGTTACCACCTTCGCTCACACTCTCAGTCCCGGGCCCCTGATTCTATCGACATTGGTCTAGTACCCTCCCCCACTCCTTCGAAGCTCCCTCGAGGACGACCATCCTCCCTATCAATAGCTAAACAGCAAGCAGGGATGGAGATCACCACGGGAAGACAATTTACTCTTGACAAGGTCCTTAGAGCACAGAATTCCCTGGACCCGTCTCCCCCATGAAGGTTCTCTCTTTCAACTGCAGAGGGATTGCTAGTCCCGAGAAAAGACTAGCTCTATGAAGGCTCCTCAAGACTGAACCAATTGATGTGGTCTTCCTACAAGAAACTCTGGTGTCTGTAGATGCCATATCCCACCTCCTGGCAACCATGCTTCTCGGATGGCACTTCCAAGCCATAGATGTAAATGGTCGCTCTGGAGGCGTCGCCCTAGGATATAATCCCCGCACGATAAAGCTAATCAGCGCCTGGGGTAGTATTGGATTCATAGGGGCTGACAACATCTCTACAAAACTGGGTACTAATATTAGACTGATAAATGTTTATGGGCCTTGCCACCATCGGGAGGACTTCTAGGAGCATCTTCTGGCATTTCATATCCTGCAACCTGACAAGATCATCCTGGGTGGAGACCTAAATTTTTCTCTGGGATATTCAGAGTCATGGGGGCACCATGCCCAGGTCGACCCTCCATCAGCCTTATTTGAACACCTCTTGGAGACCCACAGTTATATTGACATCCCCTCTGCTAAGCTTGTCCCGACTTGGAGGAATAGAAGATGTGGGGAGAATAGTCTTGCCAGAAGGCTCGATCGCTTCCTCATCAAGGAACGATTCATGGAGAGAGGCTTTACATACCGCCAATAGGTTGGCTCGGGAGGATTATCCAACCATTTTCCGATATACCTTGATATTCGAGGAGTAATAAGCAAACCCTAAGCCCCCTTCAAATTCAAATCCACCTGGCTGAAGGATATTACCTATACCCGTTTAGTCACTGACTTTTGGAAGGCCCACCCACCTGCTGATGGAAGAAACATTACTAAAGGCTTCGTCAACAACCTAAAAGAACTGAAGAAGTTTTCAAAGATCTGGGCTCATAACAAGAGGGTACAAGAAGAACAAAACCTCGGAGACATTGAATCAGAAATTGCTGATATGGAGGATGAATGCAGGGGACTTTTCATAACAAATGAACATAGGATTAAGCTCATTGCCTTAATAACTAAGAGGGGGAACATCCTTAAAGAAAGGGAGGAATCATGGAGATTGAGAAGCAGAGCAATATGGCTGAAGGAGGGAGATGATAACACAAAATTCTTCCACAAATTTGCAAATGGAAGAAAGGCAATCAACACTATCTGGAAACTGACTAATGAGCAAGGTATTGAGGTGGATACCTTCCCTCATCTGGCCTCTCTCGCCACCTCTCATTTTAAACAGGTCTATAACGCTCCTCCCAATGCCACCCTAGCAAAGGTCATAAGAGTAGCAAAACTCTTTCCTCAGTTCGTCGATCAGGAGAATGCTATGGACCTGAATAGAGAAGTCACTCTTGGGGAACTGTAGGCTACCCTGAAATGGTTTAAGAGGGACAAGAGTCCCGACCCAGATGGCTAATCAATGGAGTTTTATTTGGCTTTTTCTGAAATTCTTGGAGAAGATTTACTCAAGGTCATTGAGGAATACAGGATATCTGGGCGAATGCATGGGGCCATCAATTCCACCTTCATAGCCCTCATCCCCAAATCAGACAACCCATCAACCTTCAATGACTTTCGGCCCATATCCCTACACAACTTTATATACAAAATCATCTCAAGAATCATTGCAAATCGCCTCCGTCCGATTCTCTCCACCCACATTTCCTCGGAACAATTTGCCTTCCTGCAAGATCGACAGATACATGAAGCAATAGGAACGGCCCAGGAAGTACTGCACTCAATACAGACAAAGAAGATCAAAGGTATGATCCTCAAAGCTGATCTATCTAAGGCATTTGATCGGGTAAGTTGGTTATATATCAGAATGCTCCTAACACATTTAGGATTTCTTGTGGGAGTCATAAAATGGATTATGTGTTGTATTACAAATATATCCTTTAGTGTTCTGATAAATGGAGCTGCTTCTCCCTTCTTTCACTCTGAAAGAGGACTCAGGCAAGGATGTCCCTTATCTCCCCTACTCCTTTTACTGGTAATGGAAGGGCTCAGTAGACTTATCAAGGATATGCATCTCAGAGGCAGGCTTATGGGAATTAGGATCACAGGCAAATGCATGATAACACACCTCCTCTTTGTGGACAATGTGTTGATCTTCCTCAATGGGGGAATTGGAGATCTGACTACTATACAGCACTCTATCAACCTATTCCAAACTGCAACTAGCATGGCTACTCCCCTCATGAGATTCAGTTTGCTCTACAAAGGTTTCCTTTCACCCTGTTACAGCTGGAAGAAGGTCTCAGGTACCTAGGCTACAGGCTGAAGCCACTCGGCTACAAAATCGCTGATTGGACATGGTTGATTTCAAAACTAGAAAGGAGACTTAATATATGGTATCATAAGTATCTTTCTAGGGTCGGAAGACTAGTGCTCATCAAAGTTGTTCTTGAGGCCACTCCGGTGTAGTGGATGTCTCTAGCTTGGATACCAAGAGGAATCCTAACAAGATTACAAAATCTTTGTTGCAGATTCCTATGGAAAGGCAAACAAACAGGGAGGATTTTTGCATGGGCAAAATGGAATCTGTTGTCCATCCCAAAGAAATGGGGAGGCTGGGGTATTAAAAAATTGGAAGATTTCTCCTCAGCACTGGCGACCAAACTAGGATGGCAATTAATCACAACTAACAATCTCTAGACCAAAGTAGCCTCCTCTAAATACATAGATCCACTAAGGCCGATGGATTGGCTGAGACAGATAAGCTGGAACAAAACATGGATCTCGAATATTTGGAAAGCAGTACTAAAATCATTGTCATTGATCCGAGATGGGCTCACCTGGAGAATTCATTCTGGCACATCTGTTCGCATTGGCCTTGACCCTTGGATTGGATGTGGGAATGCACATTTATTACCAAAAGGACTAAAACACCACCTCATAGAGTATGGCATCACCCACATCAGCCACATTGCGGATATGGAGAGATCTACCTTCCTACGTCAAGCTTGGAAATCTACCCACAGTCTACACATACCTCATCAATGGCATCACCATTGGACATATTACACAGTAGCTCTAACTAAATCTCATATTGGAATCTTGGAAGGGGAGGATGAGATTATATGGGCACTTGCTAAAAATGGTCGGTACTCTCCCAAAGAGGGATATCTACACCTCGCTAATAGACATAGACCGCAACATATTGAAATATGGTGGAAAGGTATGTGGAAGCTCAAAGCCCCCCTAGAACAAGACTTCTCATGTGGTCAATTTTGAAACACAAAATCCCAACCGAAGACAACCTGATCAAGAGAGGACAACATGGGCCCTTCTGGTGCTGCCTATGCAAAGACAGTACAGAAACGGTGGACCACCTTTTTCTTAGCTGCCCCATCAATATTGACCTCTGGAATACTACTCTCTCACACACCCCTACTCTGAACTCATGGAGGGGTCAAGCTATCAGGGAGGTTTGGTCCAATTGGTGGACAACAGCGTCCCCGTCGAAAGCAAGGAACCTCCCCCTTCTCTTTAGCTAGGAAATCTGGATTGCCCGAAATCGCCTCATCTTTCTGGATACCGCCCCTCACTGGCCCTCCATCTCAGCCCAAATCTTGGCCGATTACAGTAATATTCCTGAAGATGTAGATAATACACCCCCCAGACATATCATTCCTGAAACCATAGACCACACCCAGCCTTGGGCTTTTTTTGATGAATCAGCGCAAGAAGCAAGACGTGGGGGAGGTGTCGTACTTTACTTAACTGACTCCCATCACTATCATATACAAATGGGACTTGGAGGAGGCACGCATAACTATGTAGAACTCATCACAGCTAAACATCTCATTAACTTTGCTATTGAAAAAAACTGCAGGAATCTTCAAGTATTTAGGGACTCAAAAATTGTATGCAACTGGATAAACAAAACAACAATATGTCATGCTTACACTCTGCGACACATTTTGGATGAGGTCCATAGATATATATCATCTTTTGACAGTTTTGTATGTCATCATATCTACAGGAAACGAAACTCACTCGCTGACCAACTTTCCAAAGAGACAACGATATGGCCACGCAACACTTGGATGATACAGGAACAAAGAGATGGGGAGCACTACCAATATTATAATCGCCCTTATATGGACCATGATGTTTAGGCACAACAGGAGCCTGATACTATATGATATGCGACTTTATTTACTGTTAATATTTATTTTTGCTTATATATTTACAGCTACATGTTTAGAAAATTACTCTCTGCGTAGAGTAATCTAAATTTTGAGAACAAAACAGAACATATCTAAGGAAAAAGTCTCCCTGCGTGGAGAACTTATACATATCTGCTTCTATATTTTTGACAGGCTTATAACCTCTTAAACTACATATGCGCACAGCATTTACAACATGTAATTTTCCTTAATATTAATGAAAATTACGATTTTTTCCAAGGGGAAAAAAATCTTGACTTGACATGCTATGATTTTTCTATCTTATGTTAATGCTTAGAGGGTGATATTAATGACAAAGATCCCTATACAGATCCAGAGGTAATGACGAAGATACCTCTGGATATTAATGCTTAGAGGGTGATATTGATGACAAAGGTCCTGATTTTCCAACAAGACTAAAAAATTAGACATTTCTCGTGGCGGCAAGAGGCCCAAGCATTAGCAATAGATAAAAGATTTACTTGTCTTTTCTAGTTTCTAGTAGTTTTTATAACTATCGACCTGTGTTGCACGGGTACTCGCACCCGGGGGTGGGGTTCGCGTACCCGTCCCGGGTTCCCACACCCAAGTACCGGATTCGGGTACGGGTTCTTCCCAGACGCACCCTGAAGAACCGGGTTCTTCAAAAAAAAATTTCGGGTTCTTTTCCTTTGACGGGTTCTTGGGTTCTTGGGTTCTTCGGGTTCTTCAGGACGGGTTCTTCGGGTTCTTCGGGTTCTTCACGTGGGTTCTTCGGGGTTCTTCACATGGGTTCTTCGGGTTCTTCAGGTTCTTCACGTGGGTTCTTCGGGGTTCTTCACATGGGTTCTTCGGGTTCTTCAGGACGGGTTCTTCGGGTTATTCGGGTTCTTCACGTGGGTTCTTCGGGGTTCTTCACATGGGTTCTTCGGGTTCTTCATTAAAAAAACTATATTAAAATTTAAATTTAATTTTCAAATAAATTTTTTTTATTGAAATTTAAAAAATAATTTATAACAAAAGTAAAACCCTAAATCTTTGGACTTTATGACTTAAGTTTTAACTCTGTCATTTGAAGTTTACGCAAGCAGTGAGCAGACTGATACGAGTCTTGGCGGCAGAGCACCGTGACATACCAGTGATTTCATTTAACTTTTGAGTGTTTTCCAACAGCATTGGGCAGCTTCAGCGGCAGTGAACAGAGCAGGCTGCAGGTATTTACAAGCTGTTTTACTGTTTTCATTGATTATTCCATAAATATTAAAAACGTTTCAAACTTTCACAAGACTCGCGTGTGCCAACGAGCCCATCAACCTTTGCAAAATCTTGATGAGACTCGTTCATATTGTTGCTGTCATCTTACAATGTACACACAACAGGAAAATCTAAAGCTGGCACCCCATTGTCCCATAGTTGTGAAGAGGAAGAGAGAGTTACATAACCAAATATTGGCCAGTTAATCTAAATAGAATCCATTGAGCACGATATTATGTTATTTAGAACTGCAGTTGCTGGCTTTTTATTTTTGAAAAATGCATCATGTATTCCAGAGCAAAAAGCTACATCAAGGTCAGAGCTGTAGCAATTGCTGTTTTTGAAATGCTGAATATTTGCAAGCAGCTCTAGAGAATGTGAAGCTTCCCGGCAGTTACAAGTTATTATTATGAATGGATGAGTAGTGTTTTATGCATACTTCATAATAACAGCATTGATTTTTCGGCTACATAATCGTTGTGATCATTTCCTCCCGTTCATTTCCTGCATTCGCTTGATTAGTGGTCTTTGCCAAATAGTGGCTAGTATTTCATTCTTTCAGTGTCACTGTAGCCAAACACAGCTATCTAGAGAACTATATTAGCACTTCTAATGAAAAGTGAATACCAAGAAGCTCAATAATTTGATTCTTTGAAAGTCGGGACTTGGATACAAGGAATGATATATAGATATGTAAGTTGAAAAAAATTCCATGAACTAGAAACATTGAAAATTCAGATCACTGAATATATTTCGCTTCCAATTGCTCTCACAAATTTAGGAATGCAGACTTTGAGTGTTTTGGGATTGGGGAGGGTGGCTACATTTTAGGCAAAATTTACGGTTATTGGCCTCACAGTTTGTTTGTTTGTTTTTTTGTTCTTTCTATTTTCTATTTTATGTATTTTAATGTTGTTTTAATGAAAATGTATTTTTTGGAAGATCCGCCAGCTTAACATTCTGGCAAGCCAAAAACAGATCTCGAGCAGATCCTCTGACTCTTCCAAATTGGAAATGTATCCAAAGTGGATTGGATCCACAGAAAAATGGATCTTGGATTCTCCATAAGTGGATCCAATAACCTAGAATCAATGTCTAGCTTAGATTTATTGATTTCTTCTGTTACTTCACCTTGACCATCTAAAAGATTCAAATTTCATATATATTATTAATTATAAATTTATAAATTTAAATTTATAAAATTTAATTATTAAAATTTAATATTATTATATTACCCGACGAACCCACGCACCCAGTTTCCAAAAATGTCGTCCCCGTCCCTGTCCCCGTCCCCGCACCCACGTTTCCTGGCAACATAGCCAATAATGTTATAATGTTATAGTCATGGAAGGCCAATTATTAAAACTTGAAATTGGGTTGATTTTAATTTTACCAGAAACAAAATTATGGATAAATCTAATTAAGTATTTTTTTCCTCAAAATTTTACCCAAAAGTCACACAATGTGGAAACCCTGCTCTGATACCATATGTAACAACCCTGAATTGAAACATGTGACTAATTAGATCAAATATGTGATTTACAATCAACACACTTCTATTCAACTAATTGGCATAGAATTTTTGAGAAATAGGAGCATAGACAACTTACCTGTAGCGATGATATTCCTTACTTGTAAATTCGGAATTGAACGCTATAATCATCGCTAACCGCAACAAAGTTTTGGGGATGACTCTCCACACAACCGTAGGCTCAGCTGCATATAATATTTCCACAATTGGCCACCGCCGAGCCCTCACAATCAATGTACTACTACCAAGGAATCCTTTGTCTCACAACGCTTTTCTCCCAAGAGAATGGATGATGGAATGATGAATCTCATCTTCCTCTTCATCTATTAAATAGACCAAACAATGGAAAGGGGACCGCATGCACACACTCCATGTGTCAACATGCAACTTTTGTTTCTTTATTTTAAGTTTAACTTAATTTAGTAATTCTCTTAATATAATTATTTCTTATTTTATTCATTTTTACTTTTTGATAACTTTACTTATTTTTACTATTTTTATAGTTCTCTTAATTTAACTCTATTTTATTCCATTTTACTTTTTGTTAAACTTTACTTATTTTTACTATTTTTATAGTTTATTTTTATTTATATTTATTTAGAACCTCTAGTATTGTTATTTACTATTTTATTTATTTATTATTATTATATTTTATTCATTATTTATTATTTATTTACTATTCATATCTTTTATTTTATTGTTTATCATTTATTTTCTTATATTTTAATATCATATTATATTATTTATTATTTATTATTTTTATTATTATTTGGGGCCATTACATGAGATTGGTTCGCACAGATCCAAAATTGCAGGGTCCAAGCTCACACATGCGAGAAGAAGAAATTAATCTGGAGTCGCAGGGTTGGTTCAAGGAAATATCGACCACAGCTACTCGGTGGATAGGGTGCTCCCTTCGGCTGGAGAGCTACAGCTGCACTGATGGTCACCAATTCCTTGCCGTTGTGACCTAAGATATTTTTTACTATTGACCACAGAGTTTGAACACTGACTGTAGGTTTGGAGATTTTGACTTGGATCAGATTTGTCTATTGGGCTCATCTCTTGGATATTGTTTGGTTGGTGTTATTGGATAGTCAAAGTATTGACCTTGACTCTTGCTTGGTGAATTGGAACATTGTACTTGTTGTCGCTCGAATTGTACAAGCACCATGACAACGCTCAGGACGGGGGTTGTCACTCTGATCCCTGCCCACTCAGTTCTAGCTATCTCCCAATAGCAATTCAAGGAGGATAGAAAAGTCAAGACTCAAAGGAGAATTAAATAAATTTATTTATTTAATTCTTTTTAACTTATTTAATCATTTAAATCCAATAGGGATAAGATATAGTCAATCTAAGTCAAGTAAAGGGTTTTTTTTATATAACTAATAATCGAATGGAATTAATAAATTAATATTAAATATTAGTTAAAAAAATTTGGATTTATTAAGGTAAGGGTAAAAGCTTAATATCAAAATTATAAGTAAAGCCATCTAATGGATCTAGGGATGTTAGTACAAGCCCGGATTGATAATATTAAGATATTATAGATATGGTATTAGTAATAAAAATATTAGAACGAGAGACAAAATTCTAAATACCAGAAGGTCAAGAATAGGACAATTAATAAAATAAATTAACCAAAGGAGAAACCTTAGGAGGATAGAAAAGTCAAGGCTCAAAGGAGAAAGATACAGGATAATACGGGAAAACCTAGAAAGCCAATTCCCATCATTTCCCCGCTCAAAAATTGGGTGTTCTTAACACCCTTGCTACTCGTGCCCTTAGGATTTCTGATAATAAGAGCTTCGATAAGGAGAAATCCCATCTCCTTAATGTCTTTGTGGAGAACTTCTATAGTAGACGCCTTGGTCAGAAGGCTTTCCTTAAAGCCTCCAAAAATTCAGTGATTAGAAAAGAACCTAAAGAGCATCTCCTAGGTATCCATCTTCCCTATGTCCAGGGAACCACGGACAAGATTGCTCGGATTCTTAAGAAGTATAATATTCCCTCAACCTTTAGGCCCCTCAACACCATTCATAAATCCCTTCGATCGGTGAAAGATCCTGTTGACCCTAAGGACATGAAGGGTGTCTACATGATTCCTTGTTCTTGTGGGACCCTCTATATTGGGGAAACAGGGCACTCCATCCATCAAAGGATCAACGAACATGCAGTTGACCTAAGGCACGGGAGAACCAAGTCTTCAGCATTAGCAGAGCATGCGGAAAATACCAAGCATCATGTTTGTATTGAGGAGGCCAAGGTTATTGCCAAGGTTGCGCAGTTCCATCACCGTAAATTCAGGGAAGCTGTTGAAATTGAAAGAAGGCCAAACAATCTCAATAGAGATGATGGCTGGAAGATCAGTAGTTGTTGGATCCTTGCCCTTTCTTCCTAGTCATGCCTTCCCCTTGCCCCCCCGCCTCCTTTTTTGACCTTTTCTAGCTTTCTCGGTTTCCCTGTATTTCCCCGTATTATCATGTATCCTTCTCCTTTGAGCCTTGCTCCTAAGGTTTCTCCTTTGGTTAATTTATTTTATTAATTGTCCTATTCTTGACCTTCTTGTATTTAGAATTTTGTCTCTCGTTCTAATATTTTTATTACTAATACCATATCTATAATATCTTAATATTATCAATCCGGGCTTGTACTAACATCCCTAGATCCATTAGATGGCTTTACTTATAATTTTGATATTAAGGTTTTACCCTTACCTTAATAAATCCAAAAAAATTTAACTAATATTTAATATTAATTTATTAATTCCATTCGATTATTAGTTATATTAATAATATTAAAAAATAAAAATAAAAAAATTTAACCCCCCTTTACTTGACTAGATTGCTATATCTTCTTTGGATTTAATGTTAAATAATATTAAAGAAGAATTAAATGATTTAATTTAATAACCAATAAATATTAAATTAATTGAATAGATTAGATTCATATATAATTATTATATATAAATTATTGAATTATTTATTAAGAAGAAAATTAGTTACTATGATTATAGTATTATATTATCACTTTGAGTTATTACCTTTTGATTTATTAACGCATGATTAACATCATAATATTATTATATAATCTAGCCGTTTTTATATAGTGGTTGATGGTCACACCTAGCTGTTTGGAAGATCTGCTCTCCCTATTTAATATGCAGCGATGATCTGACTCTTCAACTTGTCCTGACGATGAACCACACTAGTTGGTTCGAAACGCGTCGACAAAGGTTTTCTACATCTGATTTACGCCGAAACTCTTCTTAAAAATGTTATGGATCACAGAAGCCTCAATTCAACAATAATATTTAAATTGTGATATTAGTTTATTAATTTATTAAAAACAAATATTACTAAGTAACTACTATATTAAACGGCTAGTTTTTAAAATAAATAAATAAATAACCAAAGTCAAACTTTAAAGGAGGGGAATCAAAAATTATAAAAACGAGTGAAAACCCTAATCGAGACAAGATCATTTGATAAATAA
>APFE031676585.1:206931-233004 GCA_000404065.3 Pinus taeda | reverse complement strand
AAGTATAGTGTCTCAGGTGTAGGCACGGTTATTTTTTAGAGGGAGCATGGAGCTCGCCTTACCTTGACCGATGTCAAGTATGTACCAGGACAGAAGAGAAACTTGGTGTCGATCGCGATTTTAGAAGACAGAGGCTATGATGTAGTCTTCAGAGAGAGAAAGGCTTTCCTTAGACACATCATCACCAAACAGGTGAAGTAGATTGGTTCACGGGTCAAGAACCTGTATGCTCTTGAATTTCAAGATGCATGCAAACCCTTGAACAGCAAGGCAACTGATGGAGACTTGGTGGTTGAGAGGGAGGGTATATTACCTCTCAACATGCAAAGCCAGAAGAAGTCTCAGATGATTATGGAGGAGCCCCGATTGGTGCAGCAACTTCAGGAGGTTGTGGAGCAGCCACAACAGGAGGATCTGAGTGGAGATCGAGTAGAGACATCTACTCATCCAGAGACCTCCAGTAGGGGGAAACTTCAAGCCAGGTGGGCTGAGGGATCACATGCAGCCATACCGCCCGGTAGGAGGTGGGGTGATGTGGATTGATCGTCCCAAGGAGGAGGGGCAGGATCCTTGAGGTACCCAACCTCTTGGATGAGACCTTGCTACGGGAGCCCCGATGTGGAGTAGCAGGAATTGACTGATTGGGTAGAGACAGATGCAGATGGAGTGGCAGAGAGAGCGACAGTGCAGAGAATCCTAGGATAGCGCATAGCATGCAGGCTACAGCAATGCGAGAGGCACAAGTGTTTTGCACAGTGCTAGGTGGCACAGAGAGGTGTGTAATGGTGCGAGATGCATGAAGATGTTGCAGTAGCGCAGATGTCAGAGAGGGAGCACTTGTCAGCAGCAGGTAGAGCTTCAGCATCTAAGTATGTTCCTAGCCCAACAGAGTGGTCAGTTGGGAGTGTTTTTTGTTCCAAGTGTTGTTGGAGCAAAGTGGACCGGGCAGATGTGTTGCATGCAGAACATTCCAGAGTTAGAGGATCGGGTTTGAGAGGAAGCCTTTCTTGTTGAGAGGGAGTGTTGAAAAGTGTGCAACAAGAAATGATTGTTGAAAATGCAACAAGATGATGGAGCTTAGTGGAAAGGAGTCACCTTCACTAAGTGGTCCCGCAGGCAAGTTTTGGCGCAAAGTCTATTTTTAGACTATGTCTAATTTTAGACATATGGATCATGGTCTATGAGTTGGAGGATGTTGTTTATGGATGATTGGTCATGTTGGGAAATATAGATGGACTTCTATTTTTTGGATCACAGCAGTGTGATCAGAGTCTATTTTTAGACTGTCACATAAAAATAGAAACAGTCAAATATTATTAGCCCTTAGTAATATTTGGACTCTAAACTTTATCTTATTCTCTTGGAGCACTTTAGTTCGAGCTATGGATGTGGAACATGCAGGTACAAGAAGGAAATATGTGGTTCTTATGGGTTACTTGAGCTATTGCATGGAGGACTTCAGTTAGGACTTCATTGATTGAGTTCTGTGGAGTTGGATCAGGAGTTGATGGAGTTGTGTTCAGTTTGACTTACTTGAACTAGTTGTATTTAGTCTAACTAGCCAATAGACTAAGTGATGAGTTGCGTGAATTAGTTATTAATTAATTCACTAATTATTAACTCACAATGCAACTGAAGAATACATCAGTTAACTCAATGCATGGACAGTTCTGTGGAGACAAGTGTTAGAGGTAAGTGAAAGGGTGGATTGTGACTATTAGTTGTGCATGAGATTTGCACATGCAATGGATTGAGTAATGGAAATGAGGCCAAGGGCAATTTTAGCTTGTGATCACGTGATTTTTTCCAAGTAAATACAAGTTTTCTTCAACCATTATCATTCATTCTCTTGCAGGATTGCGCAGTGGAGACAGGCAAGCATCGGGGGAGATTTGGAGATCATATCTGAGCTGTATTGTGTGTAACAAGTGGAGATAGTACTGAGTACTTGTGAGGAGTATTGTACTATGTATTGTTACATGTTATCAATCAATATAATATACAGATAGTTGGGGTTTTTAGCGAAATGCTTTCCCCGGGAAAATACTGTGTTGATATGTGTGATTGATGCTTCTATGTGCGCATGTTATTGTTTCTGCTTCTGTAAATTGATGATCAACGTAGAGGAGGTTATGTATTATGCATGTATTCTGAAATAGTGTATAATCAGGATAATCTCTGTGAATATGTGTCATATTATTCAAAATTTCTACACCAATCTGCATCGATGAAGCCTTGAAGCTTCACTCCCTCTATCCATCTTTACCACAATCCATACTAAGTAGTGCCCTTGAGGTATCTTAACACACGATTTCCCACCTTCCAATATACCTCGATAGGCCTAACCATTGCTTGACTAAGTTGGTTAACTGCATAGCACATATTCATTCGTGTGCTCACCAAATACATGAGTGAACCCACAAGCTTCCTGTAAACAATAGCTTCCACTACTTCCCCTGAAGTAGTATTCTCCTTCCTCCAGTTACCTGCTAGAGGAGTCTCCATGGGTTTGCTGCTCTCCATGCAGAACCTCGTGAGTATCTCGTTGGCATACTTTCCCTAAGACACAAATAGTTCCCCATCACCCTGCCATACTTCCATGCCCAAAAATTAATTCATGAGCCCCATGTCCTCCATGCAAGACCTGATTAGTTGATCATCACCTGTCAAAATTAAATCATCAACATATAACACAATGATGAACAATTTACCTTCCACCACTATGTGGTACAAGTTTGCATTTGCTTCACTCTTAGTGAAGCCAAACCTGGTGAAGTAGCTATTGATCATGGTCTACCAAGCACGGGGTGCTTGCTTCAGCCCATATAAGGCTCTCTTGAATCGATGCACATGCGCCTCATGGTTGAAGGTCTTAAAACCTTCAAGATTCTCTATGTATACCTCTTCCTCAGTCATGACATTAAGGAAGGTTATCTTTACATCCATCTGATGTATCTTCCAACCCATCTATAGTTATAGTGACAATATGAATATGATCAATGAGTACCTTGAAATGGGAGCAAATGTCTCATCATAGTCAATCCCCTCTACCTGTGAAAATCCACAGGCCACAAACCTAGCCTTATGCTTCTCCACACTACCATCTCCGACTTTCTTTACCTTGTAAATCCATCAGGAGCTCACCACTAACATGTCTTTCGGTCTTGGGACCACATCCCAAACACTGTTACGAACTATGGAGTCATACTCATCCACCATGGCATCAACTCAAACCAGTTGTTGCACTGCTTCCTCAAAGGAAGATGGCTCTATATCAACACATCCACTCATAAGAGCCATGTATCCAATGTACCTCTCAAGTGAAGTCCTCTGCCTGTGCTGAGATGTGGTTGTTCCCACATTCAACCGTGCAACATGCAATAACATGTCAGCCTCTCTAGTGTGCTTTCTCACATCTCTGGAAGACTCTTCCTAAGTGGATGTCTCCACACCCAAATCCTGTTCATGTGGCTTCTCCACATCAATCTGAGGCTTCTCAACCTTAGGAGCTAAAATTTCCTCAACCGCATGTAGTTTAAGCTCCCTCTCAAGGGAAACTCACATGCCCTCCTCCTCAGTGAATCCAACATCCCTATGAACCACTGTCATCCTATTGGTCGGTAAGTACACCCAATAGTTGTGAGGTGTATCAGTGTACCTGAAAAATATCCCCAACTTTGTTTTCGGCCAAGCTTCTTCTATGCATCTTTGGTCACATGGAAATATACCAATGACCCAAAAATCTTGAGGTGACCAACATCTAGTCTCTTACCAGAGAAAGTCCCCTCTAGTGTTTTCATCCCAAGTATCTAATGCAAGCTTATGTTCTCAAAATAAATAGTTGTGTTGCATGCCTGAGCCCATAAGTGTAGTGGTACGCCCTGATCATGCAACATCGCCTCAGCTTCCTCTATAATGATTTTGTTCTTCCTTTCAGCCACTCTATTCTACTGTGGGTTATGGGGTGTTGTCAACTCTTGTTTAATCCTTTTTGCTGCACATAAGTTCTTAAACTCATTTGAGACATACTCACCACCGTTATCACTGCTCGGGGCTTTAGCCTTCTTTCCAGACTTGTTATCGACCAATGATTTAAATTCAAAAAACTTTGTGAAAGTTTGATCCTTCTTATGCATGAAAAAAAATCCAACATTTACGAGAAAAATCATCAACAAATATAAAATAGTACATGGGTTTGGCTATGGGTGTTGTCAAGAATGGTCCACACACATCTGAATGGACTCTCTCTAGAATCATCTATGCTCAATTGTCTCTATCATGAAAGGAAGCCTTAATGTATTTTCCCAAAGTACAACCCTTGCATGTATGAACTTTCTCTAGTGTACCTTTGGGAAGACCCGTAGAGATATACTGCATGATTTTCAAAGCCCCATGATGCAAGTGACCCAATTGCATGTGCCACAACTCGCCAACATCTTGGCTCTGCACCTTCTATGCTTTCGTTCTCAAAGCAACACAATCCTCTACCTCCAACTTATAATGATCCTTAACTTGAATCTATATCTTCTTTACTTGACCTATGGCTATGTGTTAAAGGAACTCCTTTCCTTTGCTAAAGGCCACATCATGGCCTCTATCCTCTAACATGGTGACCAATAGTAATTTCTTCTTCAACCTGGGCACATACATAACATCTCTCAAGTTGAGAGGAGCACTATTCTCCCTCTAAAAAGTGATTGTGCTCAATCAAGTAGCACTATACACCCCATCGTCACCCATCTCTATATGCATCTGGAGATCCTTCTCCTCCAGGTCATTGAACAACTCCTTGTCACCAATCATGTGGAATGAAGCTCCACTTTCAAGGTACCATACACTACCCATCATTGATAACACCATGCATGCAATGAGAGTAAAGTCCAATTCGAATTGAGAGGCCAAAGCCTCGCCCGCCACTCCTCCTAAGGACTTCTTCTTGGACTTCTTCAGGGACAATTTGTAGCAAAATTTCACAGCTCGTGAAAATGAAAGCACTTAAATTTCAGCATTTCTTTTTTCTTTCCTTCATGACAAGAATCTAATTTTGAATGGGATTCCTTCCCTTTCCACTTCCTTGCCTTACCTGCTAAGGCACATTTTTCCTCATCATCATTCTTTGACGAGGAACTATCTCTGGTGTTCCTTTTGATCTCCTTCTGCATCAAATCTGACCACAGTCATTCCCAATCTAGTAACTGCTCCCTCCCATTAACAAAGTCTTGATAGCTATTCCAACCTTTGAGAAGGGATACGAGATCTAGGCTCACCATATCATCCTCGACAACAGTTATTCCAACACTTCTAAGCTCATCATGATAGTGAGTAAACTTGGTCCAGTATTTTGGAATGGTCTCGCCTTTCTCCATCTTTATTTTTTGAATTTTTTCTTTTAGTGCCAACTTCCTATGGTTATTGTTTTTCTGGAATAGGTTTGTCAATTCTTTCCACATAGCATATGGAGTTTCCTTCCCATGGAGACTCAAGACAATGTGGTCTCAAACTCCCTCAAGGATTATCTATGTCGCCTTCACCACAAACTTGTTCAATTCTCCCAGATTGTGTGCATCCAATTCTACTGACTTAGGAATGTCTTCATCAATGAATTCCTTGAGGCCATTATCCTCTATCATGACCTCCATCCTATCCTTCCAGGCTATATGATTCGAGCTACCTTCGAAGGCATACTTGAGCCTCAAACCATAGAAAGCCATTTTTTGATCTTGAGGTATGTATTGCAAATTCAAATTTCACTTATGATCCCAAAACTCAAAACTTCTAAATCTCCTCTAGTATATTGCCTTCATCTTTGATACCATGTAGATTTTCCTATAGATTCACAATGTAATGTACTAAAACACAAGACAATAATCTACTCTACTCTTTAAACAATGGAAACCAATAGATTGATGAAAACAATAATCGAAAAGAGGAAGATAACCAAAGAAACATAACACAATTTTTTCTCTGAGGAAAGCCACTGCTCAAACCCTGACCATATATTTCATTAATCATACATCTGAGTGGTTATAGAAAACTTGTTCCCACAAGAACAATTCATGCACAAGTATGATCAACTCTCACCCTCACAAGCCTACACTGACCAACACTTAGCCAATTTATGTCTCTTTCCAAGCCCCTATTTCCTTGTGAAATTCTTATGAGGATCATCCCATATTTAATTGAGAAATCCTTCCTCCATAACTACGCAATCCAAAACTAGGTCCTTCTCTAATTTCATGCATGACATGTATAACTCAAATCATTCTACAACTCATAGTACATTGTCCTTGTACTGTAGTCTCAACTAGATCTCTCTGAACTGACATGCATGAGTTTCTCATGAGAGAATATTTAGTTAGCTGGAGTTGCATTGAGGATGCACTAGATCACCAACTCATTACTAGACCTCTACTAGTTCCACAAATAGTTAGAACTAGTTTAATTGTCTATAACTCAATCAAACTGAGTTATCTAATTACAACTCAAATTAACTCATCATGGATCGCTAAAAATTACGTAGAACATATACATGACTACAGAAAGACTTCAAACTCGAAATTGCTAAGCTAATTAAGCTAATTAAACTTAATTAACTATTTACAAGTGGGTGTGGGAATATAATTTGATTTTAATTCACAGTTTAATTCAAGGACAAATTAAATTGGAATTTCTTGTTGCCATTTCTCAACAGATAAGTGGAGGAGATTTGTCTTGCCATGTTGGAGGCCATAAATAAATGGTCAGTGCTTACAAATGTTTTTGAGGTGAGGAGTTTTGTTGGGGCAACATAGTACCTGAGGAAATTTACAGTGTCATTTTTAGCGATAGTAGCACCACTGCATGTCATAATAGCAAGTGGCAAGAGTTTCCTGTCGGTAAGGGTCAGTAAATATCCTTCAAGGAGCTAAAGAAGAAGATCATTTAGGCACTGGTTGTAGAATTACCAAACTTTCAACCCTTTAAAGTGGAGACAGATGTGAGTGGGTATCCTATGGGAGTAGTCCTGATACGTGGAGGTGTTAGAAACAAGGACAATACTGAGACGGGGTGTAAATTAGTATTGTAGGAATTTTGAACTTTTCCTTCACTGGTAAAGAATACCAAGAATCCAATAAATACTTCAGAAACAATTCATATAACTCCACAAGAATCAATCATTAGAAGAAAAAATAGAACACATAAATTCTTCAAACTTCTCTTCAATTATTTCCACAAAGGAAAGCTTCTACTTGTTGTTACAAAGATCTATAGATGCAATCGAAAGGAAGCTAATAATCCCTAATTTATCAGCTACAACTGAAAGGAGGTACAACCCCTAATTTATCACCTACCATTGAAAGGAGATCCAACCCCTAATTGTTTACCATCCACTAATGGAAGGAAATACATCCCCTAATCTACAAGCTACCACTTGATTGACTTCAATCATTCATCTTTCATAAAATTTTCAAACTCAAATTGTGAATGCCACTTCCTCTCATAAACAAATCAATTTCTCTCCTCGCTCACTCACCAAAAACACCATAAAATCATCTTAAACAATCTTTGATTACTTCTAAATCCACCATACACACTAGCATCAATCCATAACCAACACACCAACTCTAATAGAACAAATTTCTTGGATATTTGATTCTTCTTATATAGAATTTAGGAAAGATATTTTTTGTTCTTGAACTTTTAGTTAAGTTCATCTCTTCTCCATGCATAAACTCTTATTTTTGCTTATCACACACTTTTTTTTAACGGTGGTTCATGGACAGTAAGTCGTTGCTACATCCATGAGAAAATCCAAGTAGATCAACCCAAAGGGATCTACCCATCTTCCAAACTAGCAAGGCCTAACCCCAAGGGCATCAAGGATATTTGACCTCGTGACCTCCTAATAGGCAAGGTACTTAACAAGATGAACTCGACCAATTCAGCTATCCCTCGGTGAGTTTTCTTATCTCATACTTATTCAAGTCTTATGAATGTTTTCTTAAATCTTATAACTCTTCTCCCCTATATTTGCAAGAAAACCTGAGTTATTCTACTCAATTCTACAATTCTAGAAATTCCATAGGTTTTACTTGTGACTTTCTAAATTTTCCTAAGTCTGAATTTAGCCATACTACTAAATGTTCCTCTAAATTGTGCGTTTCATTAGTTCTACTACGAACGCATTCATGTTTGTGATATCAAACTTTGGTGCTCTCTTGTTTTGGTGTATTTTCTCAAATATGGTGTAAAATGTCAAATTTACAACATGTCAACCCGTTTCATGCAAAACCCTCAACATAGCCCCAAGGTGCCTAAACTATGACTATGCCAATATTGAAAAAATACCGCTTAACACCTTTCTTTGGACCCTTTGGTGCTATAGCCTTGAGGGATTATTTGACAGTGTAAATCATGCACGCCTATGGTCATAACTCCTCAACAGAACTGTGTCCTGCTGCTTAATATTTAGCCCCCGTCTTCTTTTCCTATGCACATTTAAAAACTTTTTGGGGTCTATCCTTTGTGGTTACATGTCCTGTGAGAACCCACCTTGTGAAATCCTCCCTTATAATTGGTCTTTGGCTACAGTTTGTTGGCGTTATGGTGTGCATGGTTCCAGTTAGTTGATGTTGTCATAGATTCATGATGGAAGCTAGCTCATGTTGGCATTGATGTCAACCTTATGATGTCAACTCTATGTAGTCTAGCTAATGTTTGGATGCCTTCCTTGTAACATGGTTGCAACTAGTTGTGTTGACATTAAGTTGATTGTGTTGTCATTGTTGCCAACCTTGTGATGTATTGATGCACAAAGGATATAATTTCTATGGTTGATGATTGTTGAAGGCACATTAATTGAGTTGGAAACTAGGTCTTCATGCTTATGCTCAGGGAGATGGATTTTTGCAGTGTGATGGCCTTATTTTTGATGATGGAGATGTGCTACAGACTATTGCAAGTATATGAGAGGTGTTGCAGCTTATGGATATGATACTTGGAGAATGAAGGACTTGTTGGCACTCTTGCCAACCTTTTTTGTAGGCCCCTTAGTTCAAATTGGAAAATGACACTTGGGAGACAAGTTTGGTCCACTTGTAGATGTGTGAAAAGCTATGTCAAAGGTCTGGAGGGTTGTACAGTTTCTTAGAGAAGAAGATGATTGATTTTAGGAACTTTGGAGCCTAGAATAGTGGAAAACTTGAAGTTTTCTAGGTATATGCTAGTTTCCTTCATAGGAAGAATGTACATATGTAGGTTCACTTTAGAGGAGTAGCATATGATTTTTGGAAGTGATTTTTCGCCGCATTTCTTGCATTTTTCAGGTAAAAATTGACTTGGTAATTCCCAAAAGCTTTGAAATTAATTAGATAAGGTCAGAAATGGTTTGAAAAGGTACTCCAATGACGTGAACACCTTAAGTGTACAAGTACTAACGTTTATTGTTTCTCTCATTGTTATCTTTATTTAGTTGCTTACATTGTTATATTCATGTGATTATTTAATATGTTTCTATTTATATGCATGATTCAGTAAGTGAAGTAATAATTGGGAAAATTGTTAAGGAAGTCACACTATTGTTCACCCCCCTCTTAGTAGTGCTAAAAGTCTTATAACACAGTTGAGTAATACACAATGTCTTGTAGCCTAGTCATCTAAGATAGACATGCATGACTGTTGTCTCTAATACCTATGGCGCCCTTTGTCTGAGATTACATGTCCCAATGGGACTGTGTGACTAACACTGAGTCAAATCACATAACTATCCAACGTATCCTGGACCCTCATCATCCCGGAGAGTTCTACATGATAACCTTTTGATTTCTTTCGGAGTCTCACTTTAGGGATGTCATGTCACTGCCAGTTTTCTAGCACATCCGCAAGGGTTCAATTTCTCACTCATTGAGTGGTGCCACGTGTCACAATTTTTTGTCCCACCTAGGTACCTGAAAATATCGAATCTACACGCCACATCTCATGCTACGATTGGACCATGCCATGCTAATGTCATGTTTTCATGTGTCTCCTTTGGCTAATAAAATTTTGCCATGTCCCTCATTCTCATTCGTCCACGTGGCAGAGGGTATGGAGGTAGAGAGGTCTCAAGCCTTGGTTTTTCAATGATTTTCTTTGTTAAATATTTTAAGCGTCACAAACCAAAATTTGTTTTTTCTACCACCACGTCCTCCCGACTCCATGTCATCCTGGCTTTCAAAATTTAGCTTTTCATCTCGATATTTTGGGTAAGGTCTCACTATATGAGCTATCTTTGGGGACCTCTAGTGTTCCAACATAACTCACTCTTCCTACTACATCACTTGTTCATGTACTCCCAGTGCCCTTTCACACCATGAGCCTTCAAAATTCCACTGCGGTAACCCTGCTATATTGTCATGGATTTTCGTGGACCCCTCTTAAGTTGTTTATTGGTAAAAGGGGAGAGGTATTGCTATTAGCTAAATCCATCAATATTATGATTGGTGATATGGTAGTACCACCCAACAAGGGCATCCCCTTGTTATTAACCCTGGAGCAGGCATGGCCCCCCACATATACTTTGATGGGTTTGTTGGCATGTGTGGTGCACATCCACCTTTGTACTTTCCTGAGGTTTAATGGTTGTCCTCTTCTCGAACACCAAACACCAAATTTTCCACCAATTTTTCTCGGACACCAACCTTAACTATAACCTTTGACTTTGGGGCTTCTTATCTTTGACTAACAATAACTTCTTATTATGGACGATATTTACAAATTTAGGTATACCACTGGAAATATATTTTAGAGATGTATCCATCTCATTAGTTTACAACAACACGTGAGATAATATTTTATATCGAAAATGGCTCCAAATTCAATGTATCTTGACCATCTTTTCCTTTTCCATGCCTGAGTTGATCTTGTTCCTTGACCATTCTTCTTGCAACCATATCTACTTTTTCCATCATCTTATTTTGCCTTTCCATCAATGACAACATATTTCTAACATTCTCCCCCTTTCTCATTGATGGCAACAAAAAAAACATAAGCATAAAATCAATTTGTATTTCTTACTTCTCCTTCTTCTCACTTCTCTTTCTTTCCCCTTGTGGATGTTGCTCCCCTTATGATGCACTTCTCACTTAGGGCACTTCTCCTTGTGTGGTGTACCTCTCCTTTTGTGTTTTACCTCTCCCCCTTTGACATCAATTCCAAAGAAGCTAATGTTCTCACCATGCAAGAAATATGCCCCTATCTTACTAATCCTATGGACCTGGTAGCTTTGATTTGATAAGTTAAGTGCTTGTTTGTTTCCTTTCTTCCTTTTAAGGAAGATCTAATGGAGCAAATCAAGAGGAACTACTCCCAATACTTTCCTTAAGTACTCAAATTAATCTCATAGGAGAGGTTTGGTGAATATATCAACCACCTTCTCTTTTGTAAGTACATACTACAACTTGACAATTTGTTTTTAAATTTCCTCTCAGAGTAAATGGTACTTTATTGGAATATTCTTTGTCCTTGAATGGAAAACAAGGTTCTTAAACATGATGATGGAACTTGTATTATCACAGATGATAGGGATAGGTTGATCATAAATTATTTGTACATCCTATAAATTTTGCTTCCTCCATAAGAGTTGAGTGCAACACGAAATTGTTCTTGTCTATTATGCTTCAATAGGAGAGAGAGAAATTTAGGTTTGCTTCTTTCTCATCCATGAAACAAGACATGCACCAATAAATAAAACACAAAAACTAGTGCTCTTTCGATCATATACATCACGTGTCGAATCCACATCAATAAAAATAGTTACTAAAAAACATTTACCTCTGGGGAACCAAATTCCATAGTCCATTGTGGCTTGAAGATATCTTAGAATCCTCTTTATGGCTAGGAGATGACTATGTCTGGGGGCTACTTGAAATATTCCAACAATATCAACTTCCTATTTCTATAGGGATTAGTGCATGGGTAGATGGAAAAGAAACCCTCTCAGGTTTCCCAAAACCTAAGTCTGGCGAATCAAAGGATCTGAGGTTGTCCAAGAAAGAAAACATTCAACCATACCAATGTTAGATAAGAATTGGCAAAGAAAGGATGAGTTGAGACCTATTTATCTTTTGCACAACTGTTCTTGAGCACAATGCGGTGAAGGAAGCCTCAACCAACTCCAAGAGTGATATCTGCACACAATATGGACAACAAGTGATCTACACAACATATATAAACCTTAACAATTCAATATACTAACATATAACATCATATAAGAATCAAATGCATCAATATCAAAGAATTAGTCTAAATCATTGAAGCATAACATGTAAAATGTCAACATTATACCATGATGTATATAGAACAGCAATAGATCTATATTATTAAATCGGTGAAGGATAATTGCGAACATGAGGTGTTGCAACAAGCCTTCCTCCAACTCATAACTCCTCAAGCTCTCTCTCAATGATATCTTTGTAGCATGATGAAACATGAATTCTGATCCTGATTATTGTGGCCTAGATTATAATACATAAGCAACGCGATGCTTTGATTTTACCAATATCTTCACCAGTTAACATTGGGAAAAAGAAAAAATGTTATAGGATGTTTCCTCATTTTATTGGTTTCTCCTTGCTTAATAGTCTCAGTCAAGATATACAACATTTATAAATAGGCTCGAGGAAATCCCTTCCATCTTTTCAAAGTCTAATTTGAGTGAAAGAGAAAGTGTCAGTGAATTAACTCATGGTCTTTTCTTGTGAGCCCCTGAAATTTAGGTAATTAACCCTTATTGAAGAATCAAAATGTGCTCTTCTATGTTAACGTGGTCTACTAGTTACTGGGATGCATTAGAATGTTTTTTTCTAGTTTTTGGGGTGCGTTATTGTGGCAAATAGACTTGAAAATTAGGGTTTTATTGAAGTCCAAGTTAGTCTTCTTCTCTAAATCAATGACGAGGTATTTTCTAGTGTAATAGATGCACCCTGAAGTGTGAGGTCAGAGAAGAATAAAATTGTTGAAATACTTTATAAAATGTAACTTATGGGAGAGAGTGTTAGAGCATCAGAACTAAAGGACACCTATGAACAACAAATATATGTCAAAATATAAAATCATGTCCCAAGTTGGGCATTCCCATGCTCAATATAAAAACCAAAATGATATCAAATGAAGGTATGGCTTTCATGTCCACTGATAGGTGCAATGTGGATAGAGTTCATAATGTAAAAAATCTGATAAGCTGTCTTTAAAAGCAATAACCGCAGCTTGGAAGAGGAAACAAGAATGATTGATGTAAGCATCTACCCAATGTCTTCATCACTGCGTCGATAATAGCATATTTATGCACATGTGAATAAAGGAGTTGAAGTCAAATGTGTGAGAAATAATTTGATTACTAACGAATTATGGAAATTGTTAATAGACACAAGGATGGCCATTGATAGGGATGATGGTCTCCAAGATACATAGTTCAATCTAGCGAGTGTGAAAAAGGATTTGGTGTTGAATGCTCATAGAATCGTTTAATTGGGAGATAATGATGAAAACCCCAATCGAACATGTGAAAACCTTCCACTAGAGACAACAAGATCTAGGGTATTGAAATGTTTCTCAATCTACTTCTTAGATAAGATGTTGAATTCAATAGGAAGAGACCTGTCAAAGGTAGGAAATAAGGATTCTGACATCGATTGATGTGAAATGGGACAAGGTAATTTCTTTTGGAGATAGTTTAGAACAATGGGACAAAATTACTCAAGGAAAATATGTAATATGAGTAGATGTTTGATACAGGAAGCAAAGAGTAGGCTAATCCCTTGAACAAGAGAAGGCAAAACACCAAGAAGACCAGGAATTTTGGACTCAGGAACACCAAGAGGAGTTAGACACAAAGATGCAGGGACATATGGGTATCAATAAGGGACTAATAAAATGTTAGGGTTCATAGAAAAGTTGACAAAAAGAGGAATATGTTGAGAGTTCAAGGTATTGACAAGGTATTTCTAACGAAAATCCCTTCAAAATATAGAGAGAATAAGTGTTGTTTCATACAAATTTTCCCCAATCTACTTACGTTTAATGACTTTAGAAAGGCTAAACTTGATGGTCTTTTCACATTTATAGAGTCTGGAAAGAGCATAAAAAAGACTAGAAAGGGCTACCTTTGTCACGGTTGATGACTGGGTGCAAAAGAGGTTAATAGTATACCTCACACAATTCCTTTTTTGTAGCTAGTCCAATGAGTCTGGATAAAGTGATAGACCTATGCTTAATAGGCTACCACTTCATTTTTTATGAGTATCAGGGGAACAAAGTGAACTTGATGTTCTCGATAAAAAGTTTAACTGAGTAAAAAGAAGAAAAATCATAGTATCTTTTTTAGTTTAAAGTGAGAAAAATACAAAAAAAATAATTGCTCAAATCTATCTCATTTATCTAGATTCTCTCAACTACCGAAATTAACCAAGATCTTTTACTTCTGTGATGTTAGCAGAATTGCATCTGAAAGAGTATTAAAAAACCACATGTGCATACTTTAAAGAAGAAGAAACATAAAGGAAACTATCAAATCCAATAACACACACAAGTTGATAACGAAGTTCACCCAGTGTGGGTTACGTCTCCGAGCTTGGTGTTAAGAGTGGGGAGGTCACTTTATTTAATGTTGCAAGATGATGATGAGTACATGATGTATTCTTTATTAATACAAGGAAGAACTCCATTAACTAGAGTTTCATGTCTCTCCACGAGATGCTCTTCATAATAACTCTTACTCATATAAGCTCTCCTTCAACATGAAAAAATATCTAATTTTCACTTGAAGTGGCATATAAGGATCCTCCAAAAAAATGGGAAACAAGGATCTCAAAAACAAATAATCATCTCATGAAAGATAAAAAGAAGAGATGGCATCAATGCATCTTATACCTCCACTTCTAGGGATGGCTTGAAAATGCACAACTCTACTAAAGAAGTGGAAAACATGGTTGAATTCCTGGTGAAAAATCATGAAATCTAACCATAAACTTGACCCCTTTCTGACTCGATCAAATATGGGCTCCCTAGGAATCTCAAATATTCCTCACAATATTTTGTTCCGGGACACAGGAAAAAATTCTACTGCTCAGATGAAGAAATGGACTATGCCATTAGACTCCTAATGAAAAATCAGTTCATTTGAGTATGAACTTAGCAAAGTTCTGACACTTTCAAAATTATTCCCCTAGGTAATCTTAAAGATTTCTCATAGAAAATATTCCCTAACATATCCTCTAACAATATTCCTAGAATCTTCATGATATTCATGAATTCATTGGCCTACTTGCACCCTCATCTCCCATGTATTCTCCATGGTTCCCTTTCAACCATTTGAATGGAATTTTATAACAAAGTGTTAGGGTGAATAAGGCAAAGTGTGTGGTTGGAACAATGGTTGGAATAGCCATATTAAGTTACTTGTTTTTAGGGAGATTTTGGGTTCAAAACCCATGGACTGCCAATTTTGCTTTAATATGGTTTTTAAGCCCAATTTTGGTTTTAATATAGTTTTCAAATTATATAATATATGGAAATCATATATCCATATTAACACAACTCTCAAAACCATGAGAATAAAACAAAAATGAAGGGTGCACCATGCCAAGGCCACTTGGGCCTAATTTGAGGTGCCATGTGGCACCATGTGATTCATCCATGTGGTAGGCTCTCATTGGTCCACGTCATATGCCACCTGCATGCCATGTGTCGACTTGTGGTGTTTCCACATCACCTACTTGTGGGTCCATTTGGTTTGCTAACTGGGCTACCTAATTATCTATGTGGGTCCCACTACACCTACTAAATTTGATGCCACATGTCATATGTATGGCCTACCATGTGGCAGAATGTTGACTTTGACTTTGATTTTTTCTCAGTTTAACTAAAACTTTGACTGAGTATAACTTTCACATATGAACTCGTATTAAGGCGTTGTTTGCACCGTTGGAATCAAGAAGACAAGATCTATGCTCTAATTCTCGTTTCATTACAATCCAAATAATTTTAGCCTATCCTAAGCGACCTTTAGTTTTTGAGCCTTTATGGAGCCACATGGATCACTTGTAGAAATTTTATGAGCCAAAAATAGGTAACTTGGGCTTTTTTCCATTTAATGAGTGAGAAAAACTCCCTAAAAGGAATGCTCAATCTGATTCAATATTGGTCAATTCTGAAGCAAATCACTTAACATAGGATTAGAATATATAAAAAAAATATTCAATATATTTACCAAGAGCTTAAGAAAAAAAATGAGGACAAATTGCTCATAAATGGAAAAAACTTAAGTTTAGCCATAATTGCAAAGTGTATAAAAAGACATTTTGGTCCTCATTAGCACTAGTTTGAGTTTTGTGAGTGAATTGGGAGGTGCAAGAGAGGCAGGTCTTTCGAGCATTATTGTTAGTAATCCAGACAACCATTCAACTTCTCACCCCTTCCAAGTAAGACCATTGATCTCATTCTTTCATTTAAGACCTTAATTATTATCTTTCATTGGTAACTTTTAGTTTTTATGTTCACCCTAAATGGCTTGGGCAGGTAACTGGGTTCCTAGGACATAAAGTCACATGCACAAACCTTTCCCAAGTTGGGAGGGAACATTAGCATGCACTGTGGACTTAGGAGTGCCCATGTTACCCAGCCAGGCACAAGAAAAATCCAAATTCTTCAAATTACAGGGTTGTGCAGTAAGGAAAATTTAACCAAGCATTTAGAATTATGCAAGAATCAACTAATCAAAATAAGCCTCTAGAGAGAAAGAGTTCATGACCAAGAAGAATTACAAATTATAAATGATCCAACATGTTTGGCCACTCTGAGCCAATCTGGTTTACAAAAGTATGCTAGACTTGATCTAATGAAGGCTAAGGAAGAACTCTTGGCATGGATAATCCAGTGGTGGGATGAAAACCAAGGGGTATCCAAAATTGGGGACCATGAGATATCTATTGGGAAATATTACATATATTTCTTCATCAGCTTGTCATGCAAAGGTACATGATAAAATTTAACAGGAGGGAGAGTAGATCCTAGAACCACCAACAATTTAATCAACATTATTTACACACCAAGTGTACTCAAATTCAACAATCGAATTCAAATATGACAAGTGAGACAAATACCTTTTAGGTATTTCCTATGGATGATAGTTCGATTAGCAGGGGATAAGAGCCAACATGTGGCTATGAAATCCCATATTCTTCTACCATTGGATTACCTACAAATGCAAGTTTTTTTATTGGTGCGAGACTACCCTGAGGTGAATGAAAGAATAATTGACAACGTGCAAGACTCAGGTCCAAAGAGAGTTTGGGTATGGTACACTGAAAGTAGCCTTCATGCTAGATAGAGTGCCCATTCTAAGACCATGGATGAGTCTGGCTATAGAAGGTCCAAGGGAGCCCGTACTAGAGAGATGGGTAGCGTTAGTACCTTGGACAGGAGGTGGACCTGTTAGACCCTATATTGACATAAACTTCTTTGATGGGCTACAATTCTATATTCTAATGATCCAAGACTTCCCATATGCTAGGATGAACTATTCAAGGGATCTAGAGTTGATCTTTCTACCTACTACACAATGGGGACCAACAGGTAAGAAGAAAAATCAGTGATAAAAATATTTTTTTGACTATTGAATTTTATGCAATTTTTTTTGTTAGGGTGAAAAAATTTGACACAAGTTTTGGCATGACATAGATATGGCACCTATATGTCCTGTAGTCGGGCTTTGTCATGTGAGGTGTGATGAGCAGCTACCTGGGGCTAGAGTAGTAGCAGGGTCTGCAACATCCACCAAAGAGGGAGATGATACTCACAACCTATGCGAGGCCGCTAAGAACCTCAAAGTTCTTACAATGGGTTTGCCACCTCTTCCCATGAGGGAGATATTGATCCACTTACAATAGCACACGATGCGTGTACCGAAAGAGGTTTTTTGTACCTCATAGAAGGATAGCTAGGGTTTTGATATGCTACCATGAGAAGCAGACTCAACAAGAATAGATGCTAGATGGTAGTCATAGGGTGTTAGTGTTAGGATCAGTGAAGTCATTTTGTATAAAACACACAAGTGGGTTATTTGAGGTTTTGTTTTGTAAATTTTTCGATGAAAATGTACACACATGCATGTGACTAAGATAAATTTGAAGTATTCCATTCTAATACATACTTTTCTAATGAATCAGCTA
This sequence comes from Pinus taeda, assembly GCA_000404065.3. NCBI lineage: Eukaryota > Viridiplantae > Streptophyta > Pinopsida > Pinales > Pinaceae > Pinus > Pinus taeda. The sequence continues at coordinate 214,819 of APFE031676585.1, read as the reverse complement.
ATGCATTAGATTCTCTTTTAATGTGTTCATCAGTAAGATAATAAAAATTATGTTTCAAAAGTCGAACTCTTAAAAAAATGACATAATAAAATAGTATTGTGAATATGATAATGATTATTCAAATTCACAACAACCAGCTTGGAGTCTAATCTAATCACTAAATTGGAAATGGCGAGGGATATAGCCTTCATAAGGAGTTCAATGATAGGCATATACTTGGCAATATTGTTAGTACCATTACCTAGGAAGACTCCTCCAAAACTAAGTAGCTCTAACTCGGGTGTGTAAAGTACCCAAGTAGCTAATGCAATGCATCATGTGCAATGACTGCAATCATATTCATATCTGACATATGGAAAGAGTGAAGTTGACATTTGTACAAAAATTCCAACATGCATTAGACAAATAACCCAATATAGCCAAAAATAAGCCAATGCACTAAGCACACCAAAAAGAAACAAAACTTATATACATAAAATTACAAAGCATAAGCTTGGTGAAACACTAGGCATAACAATTTTTTAGATAGAGCCTGTTGGGGGGTTCAGCAAGTAGGATTCCATCATAGTCCTAAATTTCATAGGCTCGTTTAGAAAGAACATTTGCAACAATGTAGGGATTGATCCACAACGAATGAAGTGTTCCTACTCCCAAGAGGTCATGCTTTCAAGATCTCCCTCTTAGTAAGAATGAGGCTTAACTCATTTTTCATATTGAGCCTTGAATCTGTGTTTGTTTATTTTGAGAGCTAGTGCAACATTCCTATGAGTCACATCCAAATGATGTAGTAATAGAAAATGTTCCTCTTCTGTAGTAATGTCAGGCAGAAATTCAACAATGAATTTAAGCAATGGGATCTGACGCTTTATTGGAAGGACTACTTCCACGTTGTAAACAAGTTGAAACAGTTTGAAGCGTGTAGCAGGCTTGACTGACATCTTATATGCCCAAAGTGTAAAATTTAATATTCTATGCTAGCCGATCTTGTGATTTCCCACTAACTGACAGATCATGGAGCATCCAACGGGTGCCAACACTTGAGATTTGAGTAAACCTATAAGGAAATAAGTTGAAGGTGAAATTAAAAAAGTCTCTTTCCTTCTTTATTTAAAAATTCATAACTCTTATTTTATTATTTTTCTTAAGAGGCCCATTTTAGACGTCAAAACTCCCCTAATGGTAGGGGTACATGTTCTTGAGCATAATATTATTCAAGATTTTGTAACCATTGTATATTCACCAAGTCATGTCCCTTTTTGATACACTTATGATGAGTGACCCATAAAAGGAGTTACTTGGCCCAATCATATCTTATGCTAGAAACTATTTTAATTTCGAATTCACTTTTCTTTTAAAATATACTATCTATAAAACCTAATTTTTCTTAATGGAGAGTCTGGAAATAATTGGATTTGATGCTCCACTTCACTCTTATATGGTAGTCCCTTAGGCTTCTAGAAAACCCCCTTGGATTCTTATATAAATTAATTTCATTTGTTGTTTATGTTCTCTATTAAACCCCTACATGGATGTCTTTACATTTGTAGACTCATTGTTGGAAATATTTTATCTTAAGATAGGAAAAACATACTATTTATCAAAATGAATCAACTTCTTGGTTTGGTTAGTACTTAGGAATGAAACCTTGGAATTTTGTTTGTGCATATTGATGATGAAATATGTATTGTCCTTAATGAGGTGGTACTAGTCAAATATTCACATGAATATTGCATCCCACCTATAGATGTAGTGACTCCCAAAAATAACTCCACATACATCAAGTAGTACTACATCTAATTCTACTTCATCAATATTATTAGCATTTATAGAAAATTTTACTCTTTGCTACTTTGTTACCTTCATCTTTGCATCATTTTTTACCCATCCCAGTGGATATGGAATAGGATGATCATGAACCTCTAATCAATGTTTTCTTAGTAGATCCACTGCCATGATATTTTCCTATAAAAGTGATTCAAGCAAAACATTTCTATTGGTCTTATTGAATTATAAATTAACCTGAAAGGGTGTGGGAATGCCCTTCTCTTCTCCGCGATTAAGGCTACTCAAAATCACTTCCTTCTACACCAATTTGCAGATAATATTCCTGTCCATGTATGAGATTCTTTCAAACTAATTTTTTACATTGTGGCTATAATATTTTTTTTCTTCCCATCCTTTTTGTAGTTCTTTGGGTTCAACTCAAGATGAAATTTCCATCACTTCTTGTTAGTGTGACCATCAATGTTTTAGTTGTTGCAATGATTTCTAGGATATTTGCACTATTATGTAGTAATTATTGTATTCTTATCCTTTCCCCTTTTCCACTTCTTCTTCCCTTTCTTATAAGCTTCCAAGTAATCTATATGCATCAAACCACTATATTGTCCTTTATTTTGGTTTACTCTTACTAGACACCTCTCTTGTACGAAACCCTCATTTGGTGTTCTTGGATTGTTCCTGGCTTGAGAAACATCAACTAATTTTATAAATGGATATATAGAAATTCTATATACTTGAGTAGTTTATATAGGCTCTTTAGAGAGATACTAAGGATGTTGGTCATCTTCCTAGCTTTAGTGGTGATTTGAGTTGCAAAAGGAATGAAACAAAAGGTGGAAAAGGAAATGAAACACACACACGCGCGCACACACACACACACACACACAAACACATAGAAATATAACAAAGGGTGTATGGTAATATAGTGAAAACCAACTTCTTATAATAAATAAAATACCAAAATACCATACAACACAAACTAGCTAGAATAGTGGTAGCTATCTTTGAAGAGAGAGCAATGGAAACTACGTGAATTCACAAAATATATCATAAGAGAATGAAAGAATGGCCTCTTGAAATAAAGAAAGAACCCTAGTGATCCAAAACTCTAACCCTAGAAGATGAAGAACTAAAATATCTGTGGGCCCTAATTAGGTGGGTAGTTGTTACATCAACTTCCTAGGATCTCAACATTTGCATACAATATTCACTTGGGTCACACAATTGTTCATTGAAACTAACCATTCAAGGACTAAAAATATTCTCCTAGGGATAGGTCATGCCATGGAAACCATTCACTTCTTAAATTGCTATAAAACCTTTTTTAGTGCCTCGAAACAACCCAAAATGTTTGTGACCCAAATACCATGAAAAACTACCAAAAATATAGAGAACCATTGATTTAGTAGAAGAGGTGGGTAGCCACCAATATCCACCTAGATCAATACTCCCTCTTAGGATGAAATGGAATCCATTTCATCAATTTTCCTTATTACATAGGGAAACTTGTGCTAAATGTGGCTCTTGGTGAAGAATTTTCCCTACTTTGATAGTGTGGTAGAGTTGTATGTGCTACTGGTGGGTATCCTTTACCTTTGTGTCCATAATTTGATCCATTTTAGGCTATTTAATTTAGTTAGGATTAATTTCTATGGGGAGCAATTTCTGAATTTCCTTTGAGGTGTGAAACAAAGGTGGAAAATATGGTCAAAGAAACTCCACATTAAATACTAGGTGCAAGTCAAGGAAAGGGGTAATATTTAATTCCAAATTAGTTTCACCCACAACCTTTGTGATTATGTAGGGCCTATATTGGAGTGGTATAATCTTCCTTTGGGGGCCTATTAAGTATTGTTTCTATAAATGTACCCACATGTTATCACTGGCCTAAAACTAGTGCGGAACCCTTTCTTAGTCATGTGATTTCTTGTACTTGGAATTGGCTCTCTGCAAGTGAACCTATTATTGGAGGTGTTGTATCCGTTCAAAAAATTTGACTACTCTATTTTCCTTAAATTGAGCATGTGAGAACTTTACTAGTGAAGATTTTATGGGTGTAGCTACATTAATTTGGGTCAATGGCCAGAGCCCCAAGCGCACCTAAAAAGGGACCATATCCAATAGAGCCATGGAGGAATCTCTTATATCTATATTAAACATATGGAAGGATTCCATACCATGTACATATATTCTTAGAGTTTTATTTCTGTTATATATGCATAATCATCCTATTGATCACTTTTGTTTGTCCCTCTAATTGAGGATGAAAGGTGGTCAATTTGGTCAACACAATATCCATCTGAAACCATGGGTTGTACCAGAAGGTATTAAGAAAATTATCATCCCTATATAAAATAATGGTCCAATTTAGCACAAAATAAACCCAAACATTCTCAAAGAAGAGTTAATAATGACTTTCTCTATGATACTATTCTTGCAAGTTTCCAAAATGGCCATCTTATAGAATCGTTTGGCAACCACAAACATGAAATCATTACCATGCTTCAAGGAAGGAAATATTGACATGAAATCCATGGATATTAACTCATAAGGCTTGTCATGAGTAGGTAGAGGAGTGTACAACCCATACTTCTTGATGGTTTTTTAGATTTGATACAAACAATGCACAATTTAATGTACTAGTGGACATCCTATCAAATATTTGGAAATTGTATATATTGTTGAGCTAAGGATTCTATGATCCATATTAGGTTTATGAGAAAATTCTTCAGCATAAATCACATGATCTTACATTTGTCGACACGTTTCGAACCAACCAGTGTGGTTCATCGTCAGGACAAGTTGAAGAATTAGATCTAGGCTGCATGTTAAATAGTTAGAGCAGGACCTCCAACGACTATATTTGACCAGGCAACAGCTCAAATATAGCCATTGGAAGTCCTGCTCTAACCATTTAACATGTAGCCTAGATCTGATTCTTCAACTTGTCCTGATGATGAACCACACTGGTTGGTTCGAAATGCGTCGACAAATGTAATATCATGTGATTTACGTCAAAGAATTTTCTCATAAAATTGTATATACTTTTGAAGCATTATGACTGTCTTATCCACATCAATATGTCCTACCACCTAAGTGTAATTTTCATGCCATATTATATTGGTATTCTCCATTGGAGGAATATAAAGGTGTCCCAAGTAGCACAAAAGCACATCCTGTAGGTGGAAGCTTAGAACTTCTTTGTGTATGATCAATGTCAGGAATGTGGCAACAAAGTGAGGATTATTGTTGTATAATTATGGGTAGTTAGGAGTCTTGTGGTGATAAGAATGAAGAGTTTTGGGTAGCACCACAAACAAGGGCCAATTGAGGTAGTATGTAACATGATTCGTGTCGCCCTTCTTATATTTTATGTTCACCCTCCATTCTCTTATCACCATGAACATGACATAAAATCTCCCCATATGGAATTTTAAGAATGTTTTATACCCATTTTGTGTATGTATATCATGATGATTGTTAACTTAATGGCAATGATTTTCTTGTTTAAGCTAACTATGTTAGAGAAGGACTTCTGGTATTTTAAATTGTCGTTAATAACTCCTTTATATTACCTTAATTTTATATGATGTTGTATTCCTTAACTACACTATAGCTTCTCCCTAAATGTAGATGTTATAATTTTGTTTATGTTATAAATACTCTTTAGAGTGACCTCCTCTTCTATTCTCCAAAGGTTTAGCCAAGAATTAGCATCTCTATTTAATCCTCTCTTACATCAATGATGAATTTCAATTGTGTATAATAGAATGTTGAGAATCTTGATGCCATTCATGTTAATTATGTTATAACTCATAAGCTAGTTACCTAGTCGTGGCCGCACTCTCGAATATAGAAACACCATATTCTATGAGAAGGGATGGATATAATTTGTTCATTGATTTTAAGATTATAAATTATAAAACACTTTCACAATTTTTATATTTCCTATAAGATCTATGAATATACTATAACCCTTAGCTTTATATACGTACAAGATAAAACAAGTAATGAGTATCTCAAAGAGGAACTCTCTTTTTCTTATAACTATATGTATATTGCTTTAAATTATTTCTCAAGACTAAAAATTGGCTTTCCATTTTCCATTGATCATTTTCTCACTACCATATATCTAACTAACCTTATGATTAAATTGCACTCCAAAATTTATATGAATTTCCTCTAAATTGTTTAAATTTCCATACAATAAATTAGTATATAGAATATTTATAAATTAAATTATCATAATCTTTATCCAGTTTTAATTATATATTATCAATACTAAAACTAATAAAAAAAATCATTTTATCACAATGCTAAAGCTAATAAAAAGCTCATTTTTTTTAACAATTAATACTAAAGAAAAATCTCAAAAAAACAACATCATCACCATCACCATAAATAAGAAAAATGTTAAACATTACAAATAAAAAAATATATAAGAAAAACTTATTCCGTACAAGCCTCTAACTTATTAATATGAATTCCAAAAGGTTATACAACAAAAGAAAATGAGTCTTACACTCCAATATAAAATTAAACTCTTTCAAATGTCTTAAAAATAACTATTTCTTATAACTTATAATAGAAACCCTCAACTCAAAATAAGCCTTTAACCATTTAAACTAATTGTAAAAATTATTTCTAAACATTATATCAAAATATTTTTTTAAATAAACAAAACAATATAAAAGATTAATTTTATTATCTCATCATTCTCATATGATAATTTATAAGTAACTAATTGGTACAATGTTTAAGTATAGCTTCTAAACTAATTTAATGGTTATCCATCTCCTACTTATTATTTAACCATATGTTATCTTTTCTTTAACCATATGTTATCTTTTCTTTTCTTTTTTAAGTAATTCCATATAACCTTCCCACAAATTTTGTTCCGACTCTTAAACATACGGACAACTAGGCCTTGAGCCCAAGGTCAGATATTGATGAGGTCATGTACGTGTATCAAGCAACAAGAGCATAACACCCAATGTTTAGGGATTTTATTGGATAGCCTTCGATGTATTTTACTTTCCTTTTTATTAATTATTTTATCACGAAATCAATACATTCCAACTTGAAAAACTCTTTTAATATAATAAGGATTTCATATATCTGAAATTACACATTTCAATACCTTAATGGTATCATATGATTTCTTTTATTCTCTCTTTAGGCTTGAGAGAGAAGTTACACATGTCAATACGGGTATTATATGATTTCTTTTATTCTCTCTCTTTAGACTTGAGAGAGGGCGCGGGGGGGCTTATTCTCTCTCTTTAGACTAGAGAGAGAGATACGCATTTCAATACCAAGAGAGAGAGAGAGAGGGTTTATTCTCTCTCTTTAGACTAGAAAGAGAGATACGCATTTCAATACCTTAAGGGTATTATATGATTTCTTTTATTCTCTCTCTTGAGAAGAGAGAGAGGGAGAGAGGGTTTATTCTCTCTCTTTAGATGAGAGAGAGAGAGAGAGAGAGAGAGATACACATTTCAATACCTTAGGGGTATCATATGATTTCTTTTATTCTCTCTCTCTTGAGAGAGAGAGAGAGAGAGAGAGAGAGATTTCAATACCTTAAGGGTATCATATGATTTCTTTAGTTCTGTCTCTTGAGAGAGAGAGAGAGAGAGAGATACACATTTCAATACCTTAAGGGTATCATATGATTTCTTTTATTCTCTCTCTCTCTCTTGAGAGAGAGAGAGAGAGAGAGATACACATTTCAATACCTTAAGGGTATCATATGATTTCTTTTATTCTCTCTCTCTTGAGAGAGAGAGAGAGAGAGAGAGATACACATTTCAATACCTTAAGGGTATCATATGATTTCTTTTATTCTCTCTCTCTCTTGAGAGAGAGAGAGAGAGATACACATTTCAATACCTTAAGGGTATCATATGATTTCTTTTATTCTCTCTTGATAGAGAGAGAGAAAGAGAGGGAGAGAGAGATACACATTTCAATACCTTAAGGGTATCATATGATTTCTTTTATTCTCTCCCTTGAGAGAGAGAGAGAGAGATTCTCTCTTTAGACTTTCTCTCTAGAGAGAGAGAGAGAGAGAGAGAGAGAGAGAGGGGAGAGAGAACGAGAGAGA
>APFE031676585.1:185766-201090 GCA_000404065.3 Pinus taeda | reverse complement strand
TCTCATCTTTAAAAAATCTAAATAATAATAAAAAAATCTATATCATTAATAAAAACAATTTGAAAACGCTACTTACCCGACAGAATTATTTTTGAAAATAATAAAAATACCACTAGCCAACGAAAAGTATTTATAAAGTTTACTAACAAAGTTTAACCCATCCTAACTAACGCAACAATGACAACGCACTATGGGAAGTGTAAGGAAAACTAATGATGCCAATCTTATGACGAGGCTCAATCGAAGGGTGGGCTATGTTTTTTCACGATGGTGCTCCTTGAGGGGTTGTTATAGGCCATACCCTTAATATTGTTGATGTGCCCCTTAGGTGGAAAGGTTCTTGAAAATATTGATAATGAAGATGATAAAAACTAATGCCACGAAACGAGTATTTATAAAATTTAACTAGGATTGAGACGTCCTTGACTAGAACATGTTGATAATGTACTTAATAGATAACCTTATCAACACTAATGACCCCACATCATATGACCAACATAAATGGAAGGGAGAATGGGGACAAAGTGTTTAAGGGCAGTACAATGTCTTTGATGACAAAACCCAAAAAAATGAGTGCTCTACCGTTGAGAAATAATAATTATGTTGATTCATAAATAAGTTTATGAATCATAATCTAATTTATGATTATAAAGATTAAAATTAAAAAGAAATTAAGAGTTCTATTGCTAAGAAGTAATAATTATCTTGTTTATATATAAATTTTAATATAGAGGATATTTTTTAAGTTATGGGTTGTAATCTTTGGTTTAATTATATTTTGTTTGAGAGATTTTGAATATTTAATGTAGTTTGTTATACAAGTTTGTTATTATTTTTCATTTCAAATGGGATATTTTAAAATATAATTTTTTATGAAGTTGTTATTGTTTCTAATCATTTTTTATATATATTGTTTTTCACTTAAATTATATATTTTATAGTGATTTTTGTAGATTTTTTTTTATGATTAAATAAATTTAATTATTGGGATTTTAAAACCTTATCTTTTATTAATTTTAATTTTTTATAATAATATAAAATAACAATTTTACAGTCTCTAAAAGCAATTCTATTTTTTGGGGAAAAAATAAAGCATGCCAATAATATCTGCCAAGGGTATGGAATATGGTTGTACAATTAATAGCAACATCCAAAAGGAAAAATCCTGTGAGGATGTATCTTTAAAAGCGTACTATAAAAGTCTAATGGTTTTCCTTTCTTAATATCAGGAAAACGAGAGAGCAAAATTAGAAAGTTCAAACACATTTTTTCCTTTTTTAATATCAGGAAAACGAGAGAGTAAAATTAGTCACTTTAAACAAAAGCTTCGCAGATTTTTTTCATTTTTTTTTACATGAGAGCGAAGTCCCGGTGTACTGGAGTTTTTTTACTTGGACATTAATGAAGGTACATATAGAAATGGCAAAATATTGAGAATTTATCCCTGTTTAAATGGCAACGAATTGGCATGGTTAGATGGCATTGTCCATGGTAAGTTTTAGACTTTTTGGTTGAAATTTGAGTGAAATATTTTTTATTTAGATAGTATTGTTTTTTAAAATAAGATTTTGATTTGAATAAATTATATTTAAATTATAGTTAACAAATTAAATTTTTAGTTTCAAAAAATACTATTAAATTTTAGATAAATTAGATTGAAAATATGCTTAAAGCAATTTCAAAATATATAACAGAAATAGATTTGGATGTACTCTAAAAGGTTTTTGTTCATAAAACAATATGAATTCTTGCATGATTTTGAAAAAATCTAATAATTTTTTTTGAAAATCCAAGTTACAATTTTCAAGATTTTGGATACCCAAAAGTTTTTAATAGTGTTGAATTTATTTACATCATAAAAAAATTGATTTAAACACTCCATTTTTATTGGATTTGACTTTAGTGTGACTTTTTGGAGTTTTTGATGCCTGAATCCGACAGAGAAATTTGTGGTGAAATCTTGATTTGTGTTATTTAAACTAGTTTATTGGCTGTAAATATGGATTCAACACCTGAAGAACCCCTAGGGCACTTCTATTGTGGAGGGGTTACACATCAAACTTCTGATTTCAATGAATTTCTGTTGGGTTTTAGAGAAATTAGACCAAAAAATCCACCTAAAAAACTTCCAAAAATTCCCACTAAAAACAACTCAATTTTGATTAACAATCCTAACTAAATTGTAGCCTCTTGGAATATTAGTTCCTACTTGTGTTAGTTGTGACTTTCTATGTAAAGAGTTTGTTCCTATTGTATAGGAGTGGTTTCCCTAGTTTGGTGTGTGGTTAAGATATTCTCTCAACCAATAGATTGTGTGTCCAAGATAGCTTTCCTATCTTGAGACAATATTCTTGTATATATGTAATATCATATTTCATTAATGTGATATAAAGATTTCCCTTATGAAATATTAACATGATATCCTGAGAGCCTTGGCCCTCCTTGGCTCAGAGAAATAAGAAAGTGTATTTGTTTTGAGAGTATATTTTTATGTTTGCAACATGTATTTTTTTTGTCGTTCGTCATATTAGTAAGCAGAGAAGTGCTCTACACGAAACATTTGCATTCTAGGGGCAATTGTTGATCTCATATCTAGTGGCAGGGTGTATCGCGTTGCAAGGTGTGTCGCGGAGAGAAGCTGCATGGGAGCTTCAGGCTTTAACGAGGAAGAAACCATCATATAGAGCCTACATTGGAGAGGCCCAAATAATCCCAATCTTGATTCCTCTATTGCTAAGCTTCGATTTGGAGACCCAAGAGCATGTAGTGACGACCTTGCTGAATCTATGGATCCACTCTGTATTTGTAGTGTCGGTTTGTGGTGCCAGAAACCACATGTAAAAGTGAAGTGGGACAGAGATTCCTATTGGCATGGTTTAGGGTTAGCTAAGAAAACTCTCGGCCTAGTTGAGTCGGGTCTTTGGTGAGCCCTAGTGGCAGGTTTGTAGCCTAGAGTGGCCGGAGTTCCCTAGTGGCATGTTTGTGGCCCAAAGTGGCAGGTTTGTAGCTCACAGTGGTTGGATTGCCCTAGTGGCAAGGTTGTGGCCCAGAGTGGCTCGAGTGCCTTCATGGCTGAGTTGAGCCTTTGTGGTTGTGTTAAGCCTTGGTGGCCGAGTTGAGCCGTGGTGGTTGAGAGTCCTTGCTGGCATGGTTGATGGTAATCTGATAAAACCCAGAGCATGGTTACAGGTAATCCGATAAAAACCATGATGATAATGGAGGGGGATTTACAGGTACAAGTACATGTATGTAGTTATAATGGTTGACAAAACCATGTATGTGAAGGACATCCTACAAGGCTGATGGTTGCAGCGGTTGGCACCCATGCATTCTGGTGGATGGTTGCTCATTTATATGGACATCAACATATTCTTTTATGTTTGACCACAACTAGACTTTGCAGATTGATATCTACACAAGAAGTCATTAAGGGGGTGTGTTGGAATATTAATTCCTACTTGTCTCAGTTGTGACTTTCTATGTCAAGAGTCTGTTCTTAATATATAGGAGTGGTTTCCCTAATTTGATGTGTGGTTCAGATATTCTTTTAACTAACAAATTATGTGTCCAAAATAGTTTTCCTATCTTAAAACAATATTCTTGTATACATGTAATATCATATTTCATTAATATAATATAGAGATTTCCATTGTAAAATCTTAACCTACCCGGCCTAGACAAGGCCTTAAAATTGCCACATGGATCATGTGAGAAAATATACTTCGTATTTATTTTGCAGCCTTCTTTCTGATTTAGATAGTTGTCAAAGACAGACAATTAATGATTTGCGCAAAATAACAATGCAATGCATACGTTCCAAAAATCTGTATATTCATTAAATATCCATGAAAGTTGATGGCGCCAAACTTTGACAGCTGGGCTAGGACGGTATACGAACGTGATCGTATGCAAACGTGGTGTACTCTCTCTTGGAAGCTAGCGGAAATGAGGCTGAAATTCTCGAGGTACTCCGAGTTATACAGAGCAAGTAATTATATAGGGCCCAATGCGGGTCCAATACTCCAATGCAAGATGTCGAGAAAGTTATGGTTTCACTCCAGTCTCCCACTTGATATTGGGGCAAAGCTCCGTACTAGTTACTTTTCGTGATGTTAAATATGTGTAGTGGATCAGTGTATATATCTTGAGTTGCAGAATGTTATGAACTCCAAGTATTTTGGAGAGACCGTTATTTGATCTCACATTACAGATCCTAGGCCTGTTTCTGCTGCCTGCTGCTATTTGCCAAGTAAATCGGCGGAGAGCATGGGAAATGAAATCTCCGAGTCTGGGTGGACAATGTATTTGGATCAGTCCATAGATGGCTGGAGTAACAAAATTTCCAGCGAGTTTGACATTCATAAACGCTACAAAGAACCTGTTGAAAAAAATCCAAGTTGCCAATATCGGGCATCGAGCATCGCAGGCAAAGAAGAAGATTCTTCCATTGCTTCAGTCGCTTCTTCTCGTCCCCAGAAAGCCCCTCTGCCTGCACAGGACATTGAGCCTGAGCAGGACTTGCAGAGACCTCGATTCTATTCCTCAGTTTCTAAAAGAAAACGTGTTCATCATGTCAATGATGGTGAGCATTTGGAATGTATTGCTTCTTCTACATCAAAGGATGTGAATCCCAGGAGGAATAAATTGAGAAAACTTAACAAGCATGAGGATCAGTATGAAGATGCTGATCTGTTGCTTCAAGATACTGCAAGCTCTCATCCCCACAGCCCAGAGGTATGTATTATGATTTGCAGGGCCTTTTTTGATAGCGTTGTTCGATTTGTTAAATTGCAACCTTTTCGTTTTCTATACTGGTTTAAAGTATTGAGCTATTTTACTTTTTCAATACCAGAGTGGTGTAGAAACTGAAGCTCATACATACCAGAACCTGCAGCTACCAGCCCACACCCTCGGCAATATTGAGGTAAAGGATGCTATATCTTTTGATGGTCAAAGATTTTAATTTTTCTCACATATCGTAAGGAGCATATCTGCTTGTTGGCTAGACTTAATAAGCAAGAACACAGGAGCAGTAAATATCCGAATATGAAAAGCAGTAAATCTCCAAGGGAAAATTCTATTAGATACTGATTCCTATGTTATGTTTACTGTATAACTTGGTCTCATTCCTATGTTAGGTTTAGTGTATAACTAGTCTCTTGTATAGTTGCTATTTTACATTCAGCTTGATGATGAGTTATATAGGATGGTTCTTAAGAAAGTAAAAAAAACTATGTCATGGATCAGGAAGTATTTCAACGTAATTCATAGGGCAGAAGCCTCCCATCTCAAAGCTATGTTAAACTTAGTTATTCGGCTTTAATAAAAAATAATTACACACTGACCTAGTATAACTATTATAAGTGTTAATCAAGTTGTATAACTTTTAGCAGCTATGTAGCTGAATTATTTTGTTTTGCCCAAACGAATTTGTATAACTGTTATAGGCATTAACCATAACTATTATAAGTGTTAATCAAGTTGTATAACTTTTAACAGCTATGTAGCTGAATTATTTTGTTTTACCCAAACGAATTTGTATAACTGTTATAGGCATTAATCAAATTTACAAGATGAAATGGAAAATGTGAATGAGAGATAATAGAAAAGAAAAAATTGACACTTAAAAATGAAATAGGCAAGTATTTTGTTTTAAATGGATTTATGGAAATGGTAACTCTGAGTTTTGTAATTTATATAATCTAATCATTTCGGAGTTTTCTAAAGAGCTGAATTCATTTATACATTAAGAAATAAAAATCATCATTTGTTAAAGTACTCCAACATTAAGAAGTCAATGTCAGCTAATATCACATAAAGGTTTTCATTAACTAACTTATATAGGAGTTTCTCCAACACTACTTTCGCTGTGTGGGTAGATCTCAACTGAAACCAACACCGGAAATGCCAGGATAGACTCTGATTTTTTCATTTTTGTATCTGATAAATTTCAGGGTCTTCAGTGTTTTTTTTTCCATTTCATTTAATATGGTTCGGCAAATAACAAAATTTAGCGGCCTTCTGATGCAATACAAGTGCCTGAGAATCGATATGTATTGGCAGGAAGAGGATGTAAATGCGCGTTTGGAAACTCTGCGATCGCTTTTACCAGATGCGGCCAAGGTAAGGGTATCCTGCAAACCTCCCTAACCTAATCTTGGTTGTAATTAAAGTGTATTATGCTTTAGGCTATCAAGAATGTTCAGATCTAAATGCCCAGTCCATGCTTCTCAGTACTTATGAATTTCTGTTTTTATTTTGTAATGGCTATTAAGATTCCGAGCGAAGGAATCTTGGAGGTCGCCATTGAATACATCGGAGCTCTGAAACGAAAAATCCAGACACTGCAAATAATTGCGGCGTGCACAAAATATTCTAGTAGCCATATTTCCATTGGCTGTTCGAGAGGATGGAGAAAGTGCTCGTTCCATGTCCCATGCTATTTTCCGTGCAAAGAAAATGCGACTGCCTCTGTGACTGCCACAGGCGATGTGCATAAGCACCATATCCAGTGTTGCATGATTCTTGATCCTTCTATTTTTACACCTTCTGCATACTTTTGTGAGAATTTGTAATTGAGCTGCACGGTTTCTGTCACAGATGATCAATAACACAAGATGAATCTGGTTTTTTCTCCTCTTCATTTTACTTCAGAAAAAAATGAGTGAGAATCTCATTTATGGTAAGATGTCTAGTTTTGATCCAGCTCTTTCCGGAGCACTTCACCCCTTCTAATAAAAAGTATTTCTAATTATTTTTATTTTAACCCCAATTGCGACTCATATGACCCATTGTTTTGCACAGAAACCAAGTTACTATTACCGTTCCCTTACACTTATCTGTCCCATTAAGAGCTGATACTATTCTCTGAACTATGTGACATGAATGTTGGTTGTTCTCTTGTCGTACGGTATCCCTAAAGACTTCAAAAATAAATCCCGACATTGGGTAATGGACAGCGTTGAGGACTTTTTGTTTGAAGACCAAGAGAATTTGCAGTCTCCTAATGTTTCAAGTTATATTTTCAATTTTTCAGCAAAGTTGAGCTCCATTGAGAAGAACAGCCCGAGCGTTGAAGCCCCTCTAACTTTGAACTCAAACGAACAAACTTCAAACATTTATTCAGAGCTTATGAGAATGTTAATAATCCGATTGTCGTACGGTATCCCTAAAGACTTAAAAAATAAATCCGGACATTGGGTAATGGACAACGATGAGGACTTCTTTTGAAGAAGAAGAGAATTTGCAATCTCCTAATGTTCCAACCTATATTTTCAATTTTCAGCAAGGTTGAGCTACATTGAGAGGAACAATCTGAGCGCTGAAGCCCTTTCAACTTTTAACTCAAACGAACCAACTTCAAACATTTAATTCAGAGCTTATGAGAAGTTAATAATTTCAATATTTAGGTAAGTTTATACAAAAATCATGTTGATTATGTTGTTTTAGTGGGTAATTTTTCAAAATTTTAATTTAATTATTAATAATTATTTGGTAGATGGTGAGATTTAACTTTCAGAAATATTTCAGATTATCTTTATTGTATATATAAATCAAAGATTTAAATTTAGTTATGTATTATTTTGTTCTTTTATTTAAATTCATTAATTAAAAAATGTCATATGAATCTGAATTTTAGAGATCTGTGGTTTGTATCTTTTGAATTAGTAACCGGAGAACCCACAGTATGAAAATTTTTATGCATTCATGAAGACATGTCATATAAAGTGATAAAGTGAATTATAACTTTTTGTAAATGTGGTATTTATAAGTCGTGGTATTGCCTCCATAGTATTACAATAAAACCTATCTACAAATTAAGAATCTTAATAATAAAGTAGGAATAAATCTCTATGGTTAAAAATCTTGTTCTATATGTTTTTTGTAAATAATAATAATTATAACAATAAAGTTATAACGTAAATTAAATTATGATATTTTAAATTTATTATAAGTGTGTGTTTTACTACTTATTGCGAATTCATACCTTTAATATGAATTTAATTTAGAAAATTATGTTAATTTATAAATGTAAATAAACATAATCAACTTACTTCTCTTATCTTATAAATCAAAATAATGTAATAAACAAGAGATAACATTATGTTCCATTACTAAATTAGTATATAGCAATGTAAATTAAAATGTTATTACTCTGTGACAGTAATTTCTTTATTGCAGTGATTAAAAAACCAAAGAACGCTTTTGAATATCTCTAACTTGGCTTTGAACATACAATAAGTTTGTGACTGTATATCTAAACATTTATAATGTTAAAACGTGATGTATGAATTAATAAAAACATCCACTGGTCAGCTCTATGATAGAGAGTCTCAACCAGGAGAGTCTGGCTCAAGAGAGTCTGGCTCTACAGAATGCTCTACATTGTCCATGTACATCACACATTAAATAGCACACACAGTTTTAGGGAAGTTAGAACCATACCCTAAAGAATAGAAACTAATTCCTATCCTAAGGTACCGTGAACCAATTCACTATTCTAGGATATTCTCCATTATCTCTAACACTCCCCCTTAATGGAAAAGGGGTTCATAAATATGCCTAACATCTACCTAAACATTTCAAACTTAATTTTGCCAAGAGGCTTAGTGAAAATGTCTACAACATTATCACATGTATTACAATATACAAGATGAATTTCTTTTGATTGCACTTTCTCCCTGACAAAGTGGAATTGTGTATCAATGCGTTTAGTGTTCTTGTGAAACACTGGATTATTAGAAATTTTGATTGAACTGTGATTGTTGCATCTGATTGTTGTTGCATCTTTCTATTCTTCCCCAAAATCCTAGAGAAGTCTCCGCAACCAAACTGCCTCACATGTCGTTGCGCACATGGCTTGATACTCCGCTTCTGTTGAAGTCAAGGAAATTGTATTCTGCTTCTTACTGATCCATGTAATCACCTTGGATCCAATGCTGAATGCATATCCTATTATGGATATGTGGTCATCTACATTTCCAGCCCAGTCGGAACCTATAAATCTTGTCAATCTAACATCAGAGGAAACAATATAAATAATACCATAGTCTACAATACCTTGCACATACCTCAAAACATTTTTGCTACATTCTCATGACTCTCAAGTGGCTTGGACATGTATTGAATTAGCACACTGATTGCATAAGCCAAATTTGGTCTAGTAATGGTTAGGTAGATTAAGCTCCCAACCAGCTGTCTAAAGAGTGTCGCATCTGCCTCTTTAGACCATTCATCACTCTGAAGTTTGATGTTCTATTATACTGGTATTGTAGCAACCTTACATTGATCCATCCTGAATCTTTCTAGTAGACCTTTGAGATACTTACCCTGGGACAGAAAAGGTTGTCCTGAATCTCTCTAGATCTCAAGACCCAAACATTATCCTAATTCACCAAGGTCTTTCATTTCAAACACCTGTGACATTTGTTGCTTGATTTCTTTGATTAGAGAAATAGCATCACCTGTAATAATTAAATCATCTACATACAAAGAAATCAACACTATGCACCCATGTTCATCTTTCATGGTATACATATTAGGGTCATTTTTACTTCTATTGTAGCCAAGTTGCAAAAAAAATGAATCAATCTTTTCATACCAGGACCTAGGTGCTTGCTTTAGTCCATAAATAGCTTTCTTTAATCTATAGACTAAAAGTTCTTTCCCTTTTTGGACAAACCCCTCAGGTTGCTCTATATAAACCTCCTCTTTCAATTCTCCATTTAAAAATGCATACTTTACATCTAGTTGGTGAATCATCCAATGTTTCTTAGTAGCTAAAGCAATCAACATTCTGATGGTATTTAGTTTAGCTACAGGGGGAAAGGTTTCTTCATAGTCAATGCCTTCTTTTTGTGAATACCCCTTTGTTACCAATCTAGCTTTTAATTTATCTATGGTTCCATCTGCATTAATATTTGTTTTATACAACCATTGACAACCTATGGTTTGTTTCACTTTAGGAATTTCAACTAGCTCCCAAGTGTTGTTCCTAATTATAGATTCATATTCTTGTTCCATAGTTGTTTTCCATTCACTACATTAATTTGCTTCCTTATAACTAGAAGGCTCAACAACATTTATCATAATAGTTATAAAAGCATTTACCCTGTATCTAGTAGGAAATTGAGTCTATCTACTTGATCTTCTGAGTGTTGGTGTAGCTTCAAACCTTGTCTTATCATCATTTTCTTTTCCTTCCTCCTGCTTCCACTGCTGTTGTTGTTGTTGTATCTGCCGATCCTGATTGTTTCATGTTTCTTCGCTTCCTTCCACTAAGAACGAAATATCCCATTCCTCATTGCACTTATCAAATTCTTCATGATCCTACTCATGGAATATGACATCTCTACTAACGAGAATCTTGTGAGTGGAGGGATTAAATAATTTATAAGCTTTATATTGTGAACAATACCCTATTAAGGTACATCTGATGGCTTTTGAATCTAGTTTTCTTCTATCTTCCTTTGGAATGTGGGCAAATGCTTTAGACCCAAACACTCTGAAATGTTTTACTACATGCTTAAATCCATATAATGATTCATAAAGAGTTTTAAACTCAAGACTCTTTGTAGGACTCCTATTTTTCAAATAAACTGCAGTATTCAATGCTTTAGCCCAAAAACCATTGGAAAGATCCTTACCTTTCAACATGCTCCTAGCACATTCCACAAATGTTTTGTTCTTTCTTTCTGTTACTCCATTCTGTTGAGGATTATGGGGTGCTATGAATTGTTGTAATATACCATGGTCTTTACAATACTTGATAAGCTCATCCTTCCTGTATTCTCCCCTTTTATCGGAGCGGAGAATTTTTATATGCGTCCATGTTTGCTTTTCAATCATGTTTCTAAATTGCTTAAAGTATTCAAATATGTAAATTTTCTTACTCAAAAAATATACCCAAGAAAACTTTGTGCAGTCATCAATAAATAGTAAAAAATACAATGTACCTCTAATGACTTTCTTTGCATGGGTCCATAAAGATCTGTGTGCACTAACTCAAGTATGTCTCTCTGTTTCTTCTCTACTTGAACCTTGATTTCCTCTCTATACATCTTTCCTAATGTACAAGCATCACAATCATTATGCACTTGTTTTAACATAGGAAGATCTCTTACTATTTCCTTTTTCTGAAGTAACAACAAATCATTGTAATTGATATGACCAAATATCTGATGCCATAGCTCTTCTGTACTCAAACTCGCTGTTGTCAAAGCTCAAACTGGTGGTGGTCTTCCATCCAATTTGTACAGACCTCCTGTTCAAATTCCTGTAGCAATAGACTTCATGCCATCTAACAAATCTTTAATATAACAGTTAGATTTAAAAAATTCAACTTTAAGATCTTGATATGTAATCATGGATACAGAAATGAAGTTCTTTGTTACATCGGGCACATACATGACGTTATGAATTTTTCTTACAGTACCATTAGGGAAAATGACAGAAATTTATCCACACCCTTTGATCTGATGAATTCTATCATCACGTAGGAAGATTTGTGCTCCATCATTGATTTCTTTAAAATCTTCAAACCATTGCTCATTCCCCGTCATATGTGTTGATGCTCCTGAATCTACATACCAGATGTCTCTATCAACATTCTCATCAAAGTTTGACATGAACAATCTGAAGTTTTGCTCATGATCATCATTTGCAAGATGACCTGCATGTCGTTTCTGCTTCTGCTATTGTTCATGATATTTCTTCTTCCTGCACTTCTTAGTTATATGACCAAATTTTCCGCAATGAAAACATTTAATTTCAGAGTTGTTTCTATTCAGATCCATACCTTGAGTCTAATTTGGTCATTTCTGTGAGTTTCCTCGATTTTTCTGTTGCAGATTTCCTTTTCCTTTGAAGAATTTCTTTTTCGCCATTAACGCAAGATCTAAACTCTGGGGATTCAAAGTCAATCTTCTTTCTTCTTCTTGCATTAATATTCTTGTCAATTCTTCAAAATTTGGGATTTTCTCTCTCGCATTTATCCCAGTGATAAACATTTGGTAGTCATCAATCACACCATTCATGGTAATGGTTACTAGATATGTATTTGCAACTGTATCACCAATATCTACCAATTTGTTCCTCAGATTTTTGATCCTCGATATGAAGGTAGCAACTGTTTCATTCTCCTCCATCTTCAGGGATAATATCTTGCTCTTAAGGAGCAAAAGATGATTTGTATTCCTGATTTCATACAAATCCTTCAATGTTCCCCAAATTTCACTTGCTGATTTACATTCTCTAATGTGTGGTATGATGCAATCTTTCACTGACATCTTCAATAATATCCTTGCTTTACCTTCTCATTTCTCCCAGTCTAGGATCGATGCTGATCTAGCTGCTGGCTTCTGCTCATCTCCATTTGCAATCGTCCAAGCACTCTGCACTTCTAACAGAGTCAACATCTTGAATTTCCGATTCGCATAATTGGAGCCATCAAGCTTGTTATGCTCATTCAAGTATGCTTCAATCATTTGATTATTCATCTTGACGATTTAAAAAAAAATGACACGTAAAAAAAAAAGTTAGATTTACCCCAGATCTATGTCAAAGATAGAAATCACTGATCTCCGCAAGTCCGATTTCTGGTATTTTCAACAGCCTCTACCATTGACCGATCCCTTGCAGTCTGCGTGCCCTCTCCAAGTATAGGGTCATCGCAGCCTTATCTCGATAAACCTTTGCCTCCACACAACCTTCTTTTGGCAGCCACGACCAAGACGCAGCCTTCTCCCGGCCTCCACGCAACCCCTTTTTTTGTTGTTTTCATAGTCGACACGATTTAGCACCACGTATTCGTGAAGGTCATCGCGACTATCTAGTGACGGTTGTCAAAAATGAAATGAATGGAAGTCTCATAGTGGAATCGGTGCAATTTGCCCTCCAAACCATGCGACGATTTCGCCTCAGGCATGCCTTTCAAATCCTTCACTGAGCATATAGGTTCCTTCGACCTCTAGCTCTGGTACCATGTTAAAAAGTGATTTTTGAATTAATGAAAAACATTCACTGGTTAGCTCTACGACATAGAGTCTAAACTAGGAGAGTCTGACTGTGAAAAAAGCTCTACATTGTCCATGTACATCACACATTAAATATAACACACGGTTTTAGGGAAGTTAGAACCATACCCTAAGGAATAGAAACTAATTCATATCCTAAGGTACTGTGAACCAATTCACTATTCTAGGATATTCTCCATTATCTCTAACATATAACAACCCTATTATATTACTTAAGTTCAACTTCAATTCTACAATAAATACAGAACATTATTTATATGCTCCAAATGTATACTATAACTTTATCCATGTATGGATTGTGTCTTGGCATAATACATTTTCATTTCTGGTTCAATTCTTACCAAAGGGGAACCTTCTATTATCTTCACTTTCTTTTTCATTATTTTATTTTTGGAGAAAATATCATATTATATGATATGTGTATTTTTTAATAGAATTTAATTTTTTCAAATGATTTCTCGTAACTTTTTTGAATTTTACTTTTGTTTTTTTGTTAAATTATAATGTAATTTTATTTATCAATTTTTTAAGTTTTTATTTTTTCAAATTTAGATTATATTTTTTAGTTTACCCTATCTATATTTAAGATTCTTAAATATTCTGACAAGTTTCATCTTCAAACTTTTTAATAATCTTTTTTTTCAATTTTTTTGAGAATGCCTTCAACCATAGTTTTTATTCAAACTCCTATAAATGCATTTTCACCATTTTAACATCATTAAAAAGTTTTTTTATTACATCTATACAACCTTTTGATTTCTTCATCCTTCTTTTTCAATTATTTCTTTTAATCGTAATTTTCCAACTCTCCTTTCATATTATTTTCTTGCTTTAAGCTCTTAACCTCAATAATTTATTCATTGTGGGATCACATTTTACACAATTAGAAACCTTGGTTAATAAACTTTTCTTTCAATTCATCATTATCTTTCTCTAACATAGAAAATTATATTTTATCTATATTGAATTTATATTTTAATTTTATGCATCAAATCCCTATTCTCTACACAATTATCCCTATTTTCTACACAATTAGAAACCCCTTGTATTGTATTGAGCTTCCTTGATTTATAGTTTCAACAGTTGGAATCCCTTTTACTAATACAAATTAGTTGATAAAAAATATTGTTAACTTCATTTATGATAGTAATGATTTATTAGCATTCCTTAAATGCTAAATTTTATCATTTTTCATTTTTAGATGATAGTTTTATCATTTTTCATTTTTAGATGATAGTTTTATATTGATATTTCTAGTTTTATATTGATATTTCTAATATCAATTTTGTGAGGGCTTTCTATATTGTTATTTTATTGTTTTTTTTTTTAAATTTGTATTCTAGGATATACACTTCATTTATGAGAGATTGTTTTTTTCACATTTATTACTTACTAGAGAACCTCATTTCTTTTGAATTTCTTCTAATTCCTCGTAACTTCATTGTATTATCTTTTGTAACATTGGATTGTAGCATTTTGTATGTATTCTATATCGCCTAAAGTGAGAATTCCTATGCATGATAAAAATATGAAATCTAATATTTCCTACTTTTCTCATAGGATATTGATGAAAGTTTACTTTTAGCATTTGAAATGAATGTATTCATTGTTTCCATCCAATTAAAAGGTAAAATTATGTTCATAATATTATAACTGATAAAATTTGCAATAACTAATTAGAATACAAATTTATAACCACTAGTTGATAATTTCAATTCTTTAATTTCAAAACTTTCCTGGCTATTATTGTATTTCTTTATTAAAATTATTGTATCCTTTTATTACTATAATTGGCTCTAGAATTAACAATTATTTTCTAAATCAATATCAATATAAGATTCCAATTATTGAAATAAACAACAATCTTAATATCCCTTTGTCCCTTTAAATTTTAATAATATATACTAAAAGGATGAAATTCATATATTATTAAACCTTGTTTGCTTCTCTTTACTTAAATCATTTTTCCTTCTTTTAAATTTTGTAAAACTTGAAATTGGATATATTCTCATAGGAATAATATTCTTAATTTTGAAATTTAAATTTAACTTTGAATAGTTCCTAATTCTTTATATATTATTTTTAACTACACAATATTTTTAATTTTGAAATTGAAATTTAACTTTACTGTTTTTATTCTTATATTTTGTTTCTATCCACGTATACTTGGATTTAATAAAATGATTCAAACTAAGTTTTAGTATTTTCATTACATTTCTTTCTTCAAATAAACTTTTTACTTTTAACTAGAACGAAATTAAGATTAATTTAATAACCTTTTAATAATATT
>APFE031676585.1:135121-184686 GCA_000404065.3 Pinus taeda | reverse complement strand
TATAAAAACAATCTATAATGCATAGTATACAAATCCACATTAATAAGTTTATAATGGTGTCCCATAGAAAATAAATGTAATGGTTAAAAATAGAGACTTGAGTTGTGTTTTAAAACAATGGTCTTGGAGTGTGTTCAATTCTAATTATCGATAGAGAACTTTATTTATTATAAAACACATAAATACAAAGTAAAGTATCTTCGATTTAAAATTTAATAAACAGTTAAAGAAAATTATTTTGGAATTTATAACAACTACTACATCCGTCCTTGATTCCATAGTTTGGGATTGAAAATATCATAAAACCTATATACGATAAAAGCAGAGGATAAGTTAAAAAATGTTAAAAACAAGGTTCATTGCTTCTCTCTAGTGTCATATGTCTTTGTACAATTTAGTTGTTTAATTTTAAATTGGTGAAGATGGGGAAAGTAAATATTTTAGGAATATTTTTGTGATTATGAGAATAATGATTTATTTATGATCTATATAAAGATAATGGTCATTTTAAAATGAATTCCTATTTTCCAAAAAAATAATATTTTGTATTTTTAAGATGAAAATCAAATGAGAGCAAAGTGAAATTATAAACTAATCCTTTGTGCTTTATATCTTTTTAAAGATGAAATATAATAATTAAATTTAATTAAAGAAAAATTAAAATTTGAATAGCCCAAAAAACTTTTTTGTTCTATTTTGAAATGAAGTAATTTTATTTTTTTTGGGAATCTAACAAGAAATCTACTTGGATGTGATGTATTGTTTTATTAGTACATGAAGTAATCTCACTTTCTTTGGGAATCTAACAAGAAATCTACTTGGATGTGATATATTGTATTATTATTACATAAAGAAACAATTACACATTAGATTTGACAAGAATCTAACAAGAAATCTACTTTGATATGATGTGATGTATTGTATTATTAGTACATCAAATAATAATTAATAATTACACATTAGCTTTGACACATATATGATAAAAGAAACAATAATTTTTTAGTAAAGTATCATGCCCCAAAAGTATTGTAGATGGGGTAAAAGAGTGCTTAATTATGTTCAAAGAGTATTGCTCTATTACAATGGATGATTAAGAAAGGAAGTATTATATATTAGTTAGAGATCCTCGTAAAGGCATTCAGGTTTCATCTTCTACCATCACTAAAAACACAGTTATTCATATATATATCATATATGACTTTTCTTTTATTTATTAATTAATTTTAGAATAAAATTTCAAAAAATATTAATAAAAAATTTATATCATTTTTATTTTTAAAAAACTACATGTCTAGAATTAGTCCACACGAAAGGTTACCTGCAAATATAATACCCAGTTTAAAATACTGTCATTTTTTATTTCAAATAAACTACATATACCGGAGCCGTACACCTAAAAGCTAGGGATAGATGTACAAAAGTGCAGAAATGTTGTTTCCCTTCCTATGGCTTTTGCACCTGTTAGTTAAAAAATTTAGATTTCCTTTTGAGAATCCCATATTCCCTAATATTATGAATGGTCTATCAATTCCCTTGTAATGAAACCGTGTATGAATTGAAAGATTTACCAACTATACCTTAGATTGTAATAAAGCCATCTTTAAGGGAAACCCTCATATTATTAATGTATTTGTCCTTACCCCGAGTTATACAGGGCAAGTAATTAAGTTTATTTAGGCGAAGAGCCATCTTTAAGGGAAACCCTCACATTATTAATGTATTTGTCTTTACTCCGAGTTATACAGAGCAAGTAATTAAGTTTATTTAGGCCAACCTTTGGAGATCGTATTTCAAATTTTTTTGAGTACATTGCTTTGCTATGGTGGATGTTTGAGAAGCAGATTCCCTACCCGGCCTGTGTAGCAAGAGAATCGCTTTGCTAAAACCATAAGACCTTAGTATAGATTTGCAGGTAGTTAGATGTACTCTTGGTATTATAGTGACAGCTACTAGAATTGATCTAGATCTCCCATAGATTATAACTGGCAGTTACCTATTCACGATATGGTTAAAAAAAAAATTATATAAAACCTAACACACGGGTACAATACAAGATATCGAGCAATTTATGGTTTCACTCCCACTCAATGTTGGGGCAGAGATCCGTACTGTTACTTTTCGCGTTGTTAAATGTGTGTAGTGGATCAGTGTCTATTTATTGAGTTGCAGAATGTTATGAATTCCAAGTATTTTGCAGAGACCGATATTTTATCTCACATTACAAAGCCAAGCCTGTTTCTGCTGCCTGCTACTGTTTGCCAAGTAAATCTGCGGAGAGCATGGGAAATGAGGTCACCGAGTCTGGATGGGCATTGTATTTGGATCCGTCAATGGATAGGTGGAGTAACAAAATTTCCAGCGAGTTTGACATTCATCAACAGTACAGAGAACCTGCCGAAGAAAACCTAAGTTCCCAAAATCGGGGATCGAGCATCCCAGGCAAAGTGGAGGATTCTTCCATGGCTTCGGTTGCTTCTTCTCGTCCCAGAAAGTCCTTCTGTCTGCACAGGACATTGAGCCTAAGCAGGATTTGCAGACACCTCCATTCTATTGCTCAGTTTCTAAAAGAAAACATGTTCATCATGCCTATGAAGGTGAGCATTTGGAATGTATTGCTTCTTGTACATCAGAGGATGTGAATCCCCGGAGGAATAAATTGAGAAAACTGAATAAGTCCGAGGATCAGTATGAAGATGCTGATATATAGCTTCAAGATACTACGAGCTCTCATCCCCATAGTCCAGAGGTATGTATTATGATTTGTAGGGCTTTTTTTAGTAGCGTGGTTCGATTTGTTAAATTGCGTTCTTTTCGTTTTCTATACTGGTTTGAAGTATTGAGCTATTTTAGTTTTATAATACTAGAGTGGGGTAGAAACTGAAGGTCATATATACCAGAACCTGCAGCTACAGCCGAAAGCTCGCCGATATTGAGGTAATGGATGCTACACGTTGATGCAGGTGCATCTGACTGAAATGGTGACAGCGAGAAATGTTTTTTTTACTTTCTAGTAAAAAAATTACGAATTTTGATTTATTTTTGTTATATTTAAATTAAGATTGATAGAGTTATTCTCGTTTAAAAATTAAATAAGTAAAATATGATTAGTTAAGAGCATGTTTAAAGAAATTGTTAGATCACTGTAAGGTAATTGAAGGACAGTTTTTCAACTGTGAGGGTCTGCCATCTAGAGAGAAGAAAAAGTATAAAAATTAGAAAATGAAAATTTGTTTTCTTGAGTATATGTGAAAGTAAATGAATCTAAAATTTCTGCGATAAAGAGAGAAAGACAATTTCTTTTTTCCTGTGCATTAGTGCTTCAAATATTGTTTTAAGCAAAATAGTGAAGTATTTTATTAAAGAGGCCGAATGACATCGAAAAAAAATCTCGTGACTGAAAGGATTTCAGACCAGAAACCAGACAAAGGCAAAGCCAACAAAGATATCACATTCTTTCTCAGAAACCTAGGTACATTTACATTCAGTATTCAAGCACACCTGTGCATTTGTTACATTTCAAAATTTAACAGTTCAATATACATTTATGAAACCAAAATAGTAGAGGGTTTCAAAGCCCACAAGTGTTGAAAACAACATTTTGCAGAACAAGAGCAATTTGACAGTGACGGTTTGAAACCCATAAAACCATACAAAACATAATTGAGAAAACGAAACCCCAAGGGTTTATGCTTGACTAAGGATAACGTGTACAAAAACAACAAGACAATCATGGAGGGATCCTACCCTATTTACCCAAGCCACAAAGACCCCCAAGAACGAGGTTTTGAAGCAGCATTCTCTAGGGACGACCTGCACATTACCACAAAAATGAGATAGGTAGTCAAAAAATGGAGAGACAAGTAAAATAAGGTGACAGAGAGCAGATAAAAGAAGGGAAGGACAAAGGTTTACATGGAAAAAGCCTATCTCCCAGCGAGAACGCCATTAGTAAGTTTACCTACTGACCAAGGGGCCAGAGGGTTGGAATCACAAAAAATGAAATGCAGAAATGAAATCAGAACAAAA
Source organism: Pinus taeda (assembly GCA_000404065.3). Taxonomy (NCBI): domain Eukaryota; kingdom Viridiplantae; phylum Streptophyta; class Pinopsida; order Pinales; family Pinaceae; genus Pinus; species Pinus taeda. The sequence continues at coordinate 180,660 of APFE031676585.1, read as the reverse complement.
ACTTACTTGAAATAGTGTTTGCTGAGCCACCCACAGAAGTAGCAAGGGAAGAACCTGTGGGTACACAGAGCCAAGTCAACACCAAAACTAACATCAAAAACCACCACGAGCAGAACAAAATGAAGCATAAGCTAAACATCAAAGAATAAGAGAAAACTTGTAGATTGAAAGTTGACCTGAAGCCTCAGTGGGCCAACAAACAAACCACCACAAGAAGCAAGCGAAGGCACAACGCATACATAGAGTCGAACCAGACCAACAACGGATGCAAGAATGGAGGCTGACTCTTAGTTTTCCCTTATAGATGTGATTAGCTAAATTTGCTAAGCCAAGGCGAGTTAAAAGGGGTAGGCCAAAACAATTAAAATTGCATTAAACCCTTACACCTAAAACCCTGATTTTTTATTTAGAAGATTTACGAAGTTAAGCAGTTTGTTGACACGTTTTTGTTCCTCCGTATTGCCACCAGTTTTTGGCATCAAAGCAGGTTAGTTCATTTTCTCAATAAAGATGGAGGTGGGTAGAAGAGGTCGAGGTAGAGCCATCAGAAGAGTAGCAGATGAAGGGCTACGAGAAGAGATCAGGACTTTAACTGCACATTTGGCAGTAGCGGAAGCCGAAAGGCACAAAGATCCGGAAGGTGGGGATGACAGTGAGGAAGAAAATGAAGCCACAACAGATGGGTCAGATGAAGAGGGACCAGAGATTACACTATTGAGATTAGTTTTGCTAGCTAGTAGCAAGCCAAGACTGGAGCTTTCTAATTCTGATGGAAGTTTGTCCACAGAGGCATTGTTGGACTGGATAAGTGAACTAGATAAATATTTTGAATATGAAGAAATCAGCGAAGACAAAAATATCAAGTTTGTTGTCACCAAATTGAAAGGACATGCAGCACTGTGGTGGGACAGTTTGTAGGCAGAAAGGAGAAGATTGAACAAACCATTGATTAAAAAATGGGGCAAGATGATTGCTAAGATGAAGAGCAAATTTCTGCCTAAATATTATCAAATTGCCCTTTATAGACAAGTACAGAACCTGAGACAAAGAACGATGACTATAAAGGAATATACTGAATAATTTTATAAAATAAACTTGAGAGCCGGCTATGTTGAAGATACCCTTGAGAAAACATCGAGGTTTGTAAATGGTCTACGGATGGAGATCCTATAAGAAATTACTATTCTTTCCCCTAAGGCCATAGAGGAAGCCTATTAGAGTGCTTTGAAGGAGGAGGAAAGGATCGCCAAGAAACAAAATGCCACAAGGGTACATGGTTCTAGCAGAGGTAGGGGACAGTTCTTTGGCAGAGGTAGGACTGCCAACAGCAATGAAGAACGAAGCAGTTCGAAAACTTCGGGACAAACTAAAAGGGAAGGTAACACTAGAGGAGGAAGGTCATACCAACGAGGAAGAGGTAATGGCAGAGACAGAGGAAATTCCTATAAGTGTTACAAGTGTCACAAGTGGGGACATAGGTCCTTTGAATGTTGTGAAAATGAACAAACTGGACAGAGGGGAGCATATGTTTCTCAGCCTGATGAAGCAAAGGCACCGCCACAGGAGGTGGAAAATAGACTTAAAACAGGGGAAGCCTTGGTGTTGAACAAGGTGTTGTTGAAACTAGCTAAGGAAGTAACTGATCAGACACAGAGGAAAGCATTGTTCCAGACTGTGTGCAAGTCGCATGGGAAATGCTGCAAATTAATCATAGACAGTTGAAGTACTGATAATCTGGTAGCTACTGAAATGGTGGAGAAATTTGGTTTGAAGAAGTTGAAGCACCCAACTCCGTATAGGGTGTCTTAGTTACAGAAATGGCACCGACTGCTGGTTGATGAGTTGTGCGAAGTAGAGCTTCATATTGGCAAGTACAAGGATAAGGTGACTTGCGATATCATGACGATGGACGTGTGCCATATTCTGTTGGGCAGACCATGGAAGTATGATAGGAAAGTTGTCCATGATGGGGAAACAAATTGTTACAGGTTTGTTAAAGATGGGATAAAGCATATGCTAGTGCCCATGAAGGAAGATGATGCTACAGAAACTAGTGGAATAAAAACATTACTATTAGGTGGAAAAGAGTTTATGTGACAGATTAAGGATAATGAGGTAAAATATGCAGTTCTACAAAGGCCAAAAATAGTGTTAATACATACTGATATTACTGACTTACCTATAGAGATACAGGACATGATGCAAGAATTTAGTGATATTGTGGTAGATGATCTACCAGACCAATTGCCATCAAAGCGAAACATTAGTCACCATATTGATTTCATTCCAGGAGCCAGTTTTCCAAACAAAGCTGCTTACCGAATGAGTCTGAAGGACAATGAGGAAATCAGAAAGCAGGTGCAGGAGTTGTTGGATAAAGGGATGATTCAGGAAAGTCTAAGCCCTTGTGCGATTCCGACTGTTTTAGCTCCCAAGAAAGGAGGTGAGTGGTGGATGTGCACTGATTCTTGGGCAATTAACAAGATCACTATCAGGTACATGTTTCCTTTACCTCGGTTGGATGATATGATGGATTGTTTCAGTGGAGCAGCATACTTTTCAAAGATAGGCTTGAAAAATGGCTACCGCCAAATCAAGATTCGAGAAGGTGATGAGTGGAAGACAACTTTCAAGACTAATGAAGGTTTATATGAATGGTTGGTTATGCCATTTGGATTGAGCAATGACCCCAAAACATTTATGCATTTGATGAACAAGATGCTGAAAGAATTCATTGGTAAATTTGTGATTGTATATCTCGATGATATACTTATATTCAGTGAAACGAAGGAGCAACATTTTCGACATGTCAGGTATGTATTAAAACAATTGCAGCAAAATAGATTGCTAATAAATTTGAAGAAATGCTCTTTTTTCAAGAAAGAATTAATTTATTTGGGATTTGTGATTTCCGAGAATGAACTAAAAATGGATTCAGAGAAGGTTGCAGCCATAGTTCGTTGGTCATCTCCCAAAAGTTTGTTTGATGTACGAAATTTTCATGGATTGGCGAGTTTTTATCGCAAATTTATTAAAAATTTCTAGAATTTGTGCAACCATGTTGGACATTGTTAAGAAGGAAAATCATCTTTTTTCAGTGGACAAAATTGGCTGAGAAGAGTTTTTAGCTACTGAAAAGGAAGATCACTAAAAAACCAATTTTAATATTCCCAAACTTCAATAAACTTTTTCAAGTTCGTTGTGATGCTAATGGGACAGCCATTGGTGCAATACTCAGTGAAGAAGACAAGCCATTGGTCTACTTCAGTGAGAAATTAAATGAAAGTAAGTAGAGGTACATGTCTTATGACAAATAATTTTATGCAGTCGTCCAAGCACTAAAGCATTGGAAACATTATCTACTAGCCAATGAATTTGTCTTATTTTCAAACAATTATGCATTACAGTATATTATGCAACAACATGAGATGAACCATAAACATGCGAAGTGGGTGGAGTACTTGCAAATTTTTACATTTGTGTTGAAACACATCAGTGATCAAGCCAACAAAGTGGCAGATGAATCAAGTAGGAGGAATCTGATACAGGAAAGCACGATACAAGTATTAGAATTTGAACATCTTAAGGACTTGTATGAAACAGATGCAGATTTTAAGGAAGCCTATGAAGCTTGCCAAAATCCACTGTTGAGGGATAACAGTTCATGGCTAGACTATAATATGTAGGAGGGGTTATTATTCAAATAAGGGCACTTGTGTATCTCGGAATGTTCTATAAGAGAGAAATTAATCCACGAAAAGCATAATGGAGGTTTAGTCGGGCATTTTGGCATAAACAGGACTTTGGATTAGTTAAGCCACTTTTACTATTGGCCGAAGATGCGTAGAGATGTATAGAGGTTTGTGACTAGGTGAAAAATGTGTCAACTTGCAAAGCGACACAACTAGGAAACAGGGTTGTATACACCCTTACCTATCCCGAACAGACCATGGGACTCAATCAGTTTAGACTCTATCTTAGGTCTACCGAAGGCATAGTGGGGGTTCGATTCCATCATGGTGGTGGTGGATCGTTGCACCAAAATGGCACATTTCATTCCTTGCAGGAAAACCAGTGATGCCACACATGTAGCACACATGTTTTTCATAGAGATAGTTAGATTACATGGCTTGCTGAAGTCTATTACTTTGGACTGAGACGTAAATTTTACAGGTCATTTTGGTGAATCTTATGGAAAAATTTAAACACCAAACTGAACTTTAGCTTAGCTTATCACGCGCAAACCGATGGGCAAACCGAAGTGGTGAACCGAAGTCTGGGAAATCTACTAAGGAGTCTGGGTAGTGAAAATTCTCAATAGTGGAATCGTGTACTTACACAAGCGAAATTTTCTTATAACGATTCGCCCAACAAAAGCACAGGCATTAGTCCTTTCAAGATCCTATACGGAATGCACCCACATGGAGTACATAAGTTGTGGGATTTTGGTCAGTTGGAGCGTAGGAGTGCTGACGGTGAAGGTTTTGCAAAGGCAATCAACGATCTTTATGAACAGATAAAATTAAAATTACAAGACAGCAGCCAAAAATACAAACAGAAAGTAGATTTGAAAAGGCGGGAGGTACAATTCAACGTAGGGGACCTGGTACTAGCACACCTACACAAGGAAAGGTTTCCTAAAGGTGAATACAACAAGTTAAAACTGAAGAAAATTGGGCCTTGCAAGATTCTTCGAAAGTTTTTTGTGAACACTTATGAGTCGCAGTTACCTCAAAGTATAGGAATCTCACCCATTTTTAATGTGGCAGATCTGTACTCATACATTGTTGCTAATGAGGAAGACAGTTCAGAAAGACAAACATGAAACACCCAGAATGAGAACGACTCGTGGATTAAACAGATGCCTCCAACAAAGCCTTTAGAGATCGGATAGATCCTAAACACCCAGGGGGCGAGACAGACTCGAAAAAAAGAATATTTGCAGTACTTGGTCAAGTGGAAGGACCATCCTATTGAGGATAGTTCTTGGTTAGATGCTTGCTAGATTCAAAGCATCAGGTACTCTATTAAAGAGAATTTGCCTCGAGAGCTTGATGCAGGAGCATCCGACTAAAAAGGCGATATCCGAAAATGGTTTTTTACTTTCTACTAGAAAGGAAGAAAAAATTACGATTTTTCTTTTATTTAAATAAGGCTGATACACCCATTGTCCTTTAAAAACTAAGCAAGCAAGTAAAATAAGATTAGTTAAGAGTATGTTTAAAGAAACTTTTAGATACTATAAAGTAACTGAAATATAGTTTCTCAACTGTGAGGGTCTGCTATCTAGACAGGAAAGAATATAGAAATGAGAAAATGACAATTTGTTTTCTTGAGTATATGTGAAAGCGAATGAATCTAAAATATTTGTTATAAAGAAAGAAAGACAATTTATTTTTTCATGTGCATTAGTGCTTCAAATATTGTTTTAAGCAAAATAGTGTATTTCATTAAAGAAGCCGAATGACATCGACAAAAATCTCATGACTAAAGGCATTTCAGACCAGAAACTAGACAAAGGCTAAGCCATCAAAGATATCACTTTCTTTCTCAGAAATCCAGGTACATTTATAATCAGTATTCAATCACACCTGTGCATTTGTTACATTTCAAAATTTAACAATTCAATATACATCTATGAAACCAAAACAGTAGAGGGTTCCGAAACCCACAAGTGCCGAAAGCAACATTTTTCAGGCCAAGACTAGTTTGACAGCGAGGGTTTGAAACTCATAAAACCATACAAAACATAACTGAGAAAATGAAACCCCAAGGGTTTATGCCTGACTAAGGATAACAGAAGCAAAAACAACAAGACAATCACGAAGGGATCCTAACCTGTTTCCCCAAGATGCAAAGTCTCCCAAGAACGAGGTCGTGGAGCAGCATTTTCCAAGTACGACCTGCATATCACCACGAAAATGGGATAAGTATTGAAAAACTAAAGAGGCAAGTAAAATAAGGTGACAGAGAGCAAATAAAAGAAGGGAAGAATAAGGGTTTACCTGGAAAAACCTTGTCTCCGAGTCAGCGGACGAGAACTGAGTCCTTAGCTAGAGGGTTTCTCCCAGCAAGAATGCCATTGGTAAGTTTATTTTCTCACCAAGGGGCGAGAGGGTTGGAATTACAAAAAATGCAATGCAAAATGAAACCAGAACAAAAATTTACCTAAACTAGCGTTTGATGAGCCACCCACAAACGTAGCAAGGGAAGAACATGTGGACACACAGATCTAGGTCAACACTAGAAACAAAAACGAGTAGAACAAAACAAATCATAAGTTAGGTAGCAAAAAAAAGTGAAAACTTGCAAATTGAAAGTCAGCCTGAAGCCTCCGTAGATCAACACACAAACCACCACAAGAAACAAGCGAAGGCACATCGCATACACAGAGCTGAATCAGACCAATAATGGATGCAAGAATGGAGGCCGACTCTTAGTTTTCCCTCGACATATGTGAATTAGCTACATTTTTGAAACCAAGGCCAGTACAAAGCAACATGCCAAAACAATTAAAAAGGCATTAAACCGTCACTCCTAAAACCCTGATTTTTTATTCGAAAAATATACAAAGTTAAACCGTTTGTTGACACATTTCCTTTCGTCGGTATTGCCACCACCTGTTAATCTTCAAAGATATTTCCTTTCCATATATCGTAAGGAGCCTATCTACTTGTTGGCTAGACTTATGAAGTGATGGGGCCAGCCCACGTGGTCCCGCCGTTACTACACTTGCGTTGGTGTGTACTAACAAATGAATGTAATAATCAAGAGATTTTTGGATATGGGTGAATTGGTTTTCAATCTATGTGGAATTGATTGGGTTATGGTACTATGCACTGGTGATTTGTCAGGTAGACACTTGTCCCTCCTCGATATTCTACAAACCCGCTTTGGTATAAGGTTTCATGTCTTCGTGCTCATTTGGTCATTCTTGTTGTTTTCTCCCAGTCTTTTGCCCTGTGGGCTCTCGGCGTTTTGTAGTTTCTGTGGTTTCTTTTCCTGTGTGTTATTCTAAGGCTTGTCTACCTAGTACCCAAACCTACATACTCCTGGAAGCTTCCTCGGGCTCGATCATTTGGAACTCGGCTTAGAAATCTTCTGTTCACCTGGCGATTTGTGAAAACTCTGGTAAGATTTGCATTATTCTATTCCTCGGCTTGTATGTTGACTGTCATTGTGAACTGGGGTTTTGCTTTAAAGGGTCTCCGCCTCCGTGTGTTGATGTCTGTGTCTTAGGCGTGCTTACAGTTGCTTTGTCTCAGTGCGTCTCTGCCTCCATGCATCACTGTCTGTGTTTCATGAGTGTTTATAGTTGTTTGATAGTTGTGTAATTCTTGGTGATATTTTCTTTAGTGCTGGTTCAATTTCTTCACAGACTCGGTAGTTCGTGGTGGCATTCTCCGTTGGTTCCTCCATTAACTTGCCTGGTAAGTCACTGTTCTATGCTGGATGCTTGTAATCTTCCTTTACCTGTATCTTACGTCTGGGCTCCTTTGTGAGCAGGAGGATTATTCCGAGGTGTAGTTGCAGCTATGGTTCGCCGGACAGGTACTATAGCAATGTGTTTTTTTTTATTAGCTCTTTTCCATTTCTTTTCAGTTTCTGGGTACTGTTCCTTGGAGCCTTATAGCACTCCTTTGTTCACTTTGCAGATGAAACCACTCGAGGGTTTCAGTGTCTGGACGCTCAGCTGTTCCGAGCAAACACGGGTAGCGTTACTCTGTTCGTCTGGTAGCTTACTTGTCTTTATGATTCGATTTTTTTTTTTGTTGGGTTGGTCTTTCTTTGCTGGCCTTAGGCCACTCGCAGATTGTACTTAATTCACTGGTTGTTAGGCACGACGTTGGCTATGAGTTGGGTCTTATTGGAAATAATTAGTGTTAGTTCCCACGTCTGCGAATTGGGTTTGGTCTTCTACTTTGAACAATATGTAATGAACAATGAATTTGGGTGAATGTGTTTTGTAACTTTATGAATTCAATATTGGAGTAGATTGGACTTGCATTTGTAGATTCACATACCTGATTCAGTCATTCAATGTCTGGTTATTTTGGTTTGTGCCGCTTGCAACTGGGCGCTGCTACCTCTCGTCTGACTTTGGCTATCTTCTTCTTTTGATTTAGAACCTGTAACTGTACACTGACAACCTTCACATGATAAAATGTTAACAAAATGTTACTTTGTATTGAGGACGTTGTAGAGTTTCGTGTGCACAAAAAAACAATTTTATTTCTCTTACTCTGTTTTTTCTTTTATAGTCGAACCCCTTAATGTGCTTCCCCCCCCCTTTACTAGTACTGTTTTCAAACTGTTTTAACTGTGTTAGGTTTTCAGTTAGTTACAACAACTATTTCCTATGCAGAACTTTGCATAGTTGTCAAATACATTTTCTTTTCTGCTTTTACAACAATAATGCAACTGTCTGGGAACAACGACTCTACCTAACTATTGTTACTCCTAATTAAAATTTATTACATTAATCTTAAGCAACTTTAATGAAAGAAAAGTAAAAAAAAACAAGTAATTGTTCATCCAATAGATTGATTCCCCGTCCTCTTCAGAAACCATATCAACCACTCTTCCATCTTTGCCCTGTCAGCCAGATGCTCCTGCATCAGGCTCCATGGGTAAAAGAAAATCATGGCTCCGTTCCATGAGTTCCTCCACCGAATAGCTAGCCTTCTGTATCTGCGTCGCGTCAAGCCATGAGCTGTCCTCCATTGGACGGTCTCTCCACTTGACGAGATATCGTAGATATTCTTTCCTACGTGTCTTCTTGGCTACCTGGGTACTGAGGATCCCTTCAATCTCATGGGACTGAGCCGCATGCATATGCTTCTTCCAAGAACTGTCTCCAATTTTGGTGTCCCGATCTGGTCGTACCACACTGTCTTCCTCTGCTTGGGCAGTATATGGGAACAAATCCACCACGTTGAAAATAGGTGATATGCCTATATCAGGTGGCAGCTAAATTTCGTAGGCGTTGGCTGAAAATTTACGTAAGATCTTGCAAGGACCAATTTTCTTAAATTTTAATTTATTATACGTGCCCTTAGGAAATCGTTCCTTGCACAGATGCACGAGGACCTCATCTCCAACGTTAAATTGCACTTCCTTTCGCCTTGAATCTGCTTGTTGCTTATACTTCTGTACACTGTCCTGCAATTTTAATTTGACCTGTTCATGTAGCTCGCTCATCACTTCTGCAAAATCTTCCCCATCCACGCTTCTCCGTTCCAACTTTCCCAAATCTCGTAGTTCATGTATTCCCCTAGGATGCATGCCGTACAAAATCTGGAATGGGCTGTATCTGGTGCTATGATTGGGGAATCATTATAAGCGAATTCTGCCTAAGCGAGAGCACGATCCCATAATCGTGAACTTTCTCCAGTCAAACTCCGTAATAGATTCCCCAAGCTCCTGTTCACCACTTCCGTTTTTCCATCAGTCTGCGGATGATATGCAGAGCTGAAGTTCATTTGTGTGCCCAACTTTTTCCATAGCGTGCGCCAAAAGTGTCCTGTGAACTTTACACGCCTGTCTGAAATGATAGATTTGGGTAGACCATGTAATCGAACTATCTCCGTGAAAAACAGGTGAGTTAAGTACATGGCATCACTAGTTTTCTGACAAGGAATAAAATGAACCATTTTTGAAAATCTATCTACCACCACCATCACTGAATCATATCCCCACTGCGTTCTAGGCAGTCCTAAGACAAAGTCAATGCTGACTGAGTCCCATCCCCTGCTTGGAACAGGTAGTACTGTGTCCTTTCGCCAGTTGGTAGACTTTACACCTGTTCACATATCTTTGTACATCCCTGCTCATTCTGGGCCAATAATAAAAATGTCTGAGTTGCTCCAAAGTTTTGTTGATGCCAAAATGTCTCGCTAGTCCACCACTATGCTTCTCCCGCATAATATTTTCCCTCATCGAACAGTCCGGAATACATAATTGTCCACCTCTGAATAATAATCCTTCCTACAAATTGTAGTCTAACCATGGACTTGCATTCCTCAACATGGGATTTTGGCAGGCTTCAAAAGCTTCTTTGAAATCTGCGTCGGTTTGGTACAAATCCTTCAGATGTTCGAATCCCATCACTTGTATGCTACTTTACTGTAGGAGCAAAGCTCTTCTGCTCAAGGCATTTGCCACTTTATTGGCTTGCCCACTTATGTGTTTTAACATGAAAGTGAAACTCTGCAAGTATTCTACCCATTTGGCGTGCTTGTGATTTAATTTGTGCTACTGCATTACATATTGCAATACTGAATTATCAGAAAATAATACAAACTCATTGCCCAGCAGGCAGTGCCTCCAATGTTTTAAAGCTTGAACCACGGCATAAAATTCCTTGTTGTACGAGGAGTATTTCTGTCGGCTCTCATTTAATTTCTCACTAAAGAATGCCACTGGTCTGTCTTCTTGACTAAGCACAACGCCAATAGTTGTCCCACTTGCGTCACACCGAACCTAAAAGAGTTTACTAAAATCGGGCAGCCTCAAGATCGGCCTCTCCGTAATCTTCTGCTTCAAAAGCTGAAAACTGTCTTCTGCCGCCCTGGTCCAACAAAAAGGATGACTGGCCTTTTTGATGGTGTCTAGCATCGGCGCGCAGATTTCACTGAAATTCCTAATAAATTTCCGATAAAAACTTGCTAGTCTGTGAAAACTACGTACCTCAAATAAGCTCCTCGGTGACGGCCAATTTATGATTGCTGCAATATTTTCTGGGTCCATCTTCAATTCATTTTCTGCAACTACAAACCTCAGATAGACCAATTCCTTCTGCAGGAAAGTGCATTTCTTTAAGTTTATCAGCAGTTTGTTCTGCTGTAACTTCTCTAACACCCTTCGAACATGTTGAAGATGTTCTCCTTTCGTTCTGCTGAAAATCAAAATATCATCTACATAAACGATCACTAACTTGCCAATAAATTCCTTTAACATCTCATTCATCAATCTCATAAAGGTACTAGGAGCGTCGCTTAACCCAAATGGCATGACTAGCCATTCGTACAACCCTTCATTGGTCTTGAAAGCTGTCCTCCACTCATCTCCTTCCCTCATCCTCATATGATGATATCCACTCTTCATATCAATCTTCGTGAAATAAGATGCTCTGCTAAGACAGTCCATGATGTCATCCATTCTGGGTAAGGGAAATCTATACCGAATAGTGATTTTATTAATAGCTTGCGAATCTGTACACATTCGCCATTCTCCACCCTTCTTAGGTGTGAGTACTGTTAGTACCGCACAAGGGCTCAAACTTTCTCTGATCAGTCCCTTGTCCAGCAACTCCTGCACCGGTTTACGAATCCCTTCATTATCTTTCAAGCTCATTCTATATGCTTCCTTATTCGGTAGGCTTGCTCCAGGTATAAAGTCGATATGATGGCTAATGCTCCTCTTGGGAGGCAACTTATCTGGCAGATCGTCAACTACAATGTCTTTAAATTCTTCCAAGAGCTCCTGAATCTCTGCAGGCAATTCTAACTTTTCTGTGTTCAGCAACATCGTTTTTGTCCTCCTTACAATCGCATAATTTACCTTGTTTTCCCCAATCTGCTTCACAAACTGTTTTCCCCCTATTAACAATTCTTTTGTTCCACTTGATTCTACTGCATCCTCCTCTTTGATGGGTATAAGTGTATGTTTGATCCCATCTTTCACAAATTTATAACAATTTGTCTTCCCATCGTGCATCACCTTCCGATCATACTGCCATGGTCTCCCTAGCAATATATGGCATACGTCCATTGGCATAATATCATAGACCACCGTGTCTTGTTATTTGCCAATCTGAAATTCAAATTCGCATTGTTAATCCACTAATAGTTGGTGGCCTTTCTGTAGCCACGACACCTTGTAAGGTGTGGGATGCTTAAGCCGTGTCAATCCCAGCTTTTCCACCATCTCGGTGGCGACTAAATTGTCTGTACTTCTGCTGTCTATAATCAATTTACAGCACTTTCCATGTGATTTGCAAACTGTTCGGAACAGTGCCTTCCGTTGGGTCTGTTTAGCCATTTCCTTGGTTGGCTTCAACAATACTTTGTTTAAAACTAAAGCCTCCCCTGTTTCTGCCACATTTTCTATCTCTCGGGGCTGTGCTTCAGCTTCCTCAGGCTGCGCAACAAATGCTCCCCTCTGGCTAGCATGCTCAGCTTCCGGGCATTCGAAGGATCTGTGCCCCCACTTATGGCACATGTAGCACTGGACATTAGCCCCCCTTCCGCGACCATTTCCTCTCCCCCGCTGATATGGCTGACCTCCTCTGGTGTTATCTCCTTTCTCTGTTGTCCCTGAACCTCTTGAACTGCTGCCTTCTTCGCTGTTTGTGGTAGTCCTCCCTCTACCATAGGACTGTCCTTGTCCTCTGCCATTTCCTCGCCCTCTCCTATTATTATGTTTCATGTTAATTTTTTCTTCATCCTTTACAACAATCTGAAAGGCCTCTTCTATATTTCGTGGAGAGAGAATACTGATCTCGTCTAGTATTTCTAGTCTCAAGCCATTCACGTATCTCGTTGTTTTCTCTGGAGTATCATCAATATAACCAGCCTGCAAATTCACACGATAAAACTCCTCCGTGTATTCCTTCACAGTCATACCTTTCTTCCTCAAATTCTACACTCGTTGATAAAGTTCAACATGATAGTCTTTAGGCAAAAATATGCCCTTCAGTTTTGCCACCATCCTTGGCCACTTTCTTATCGGTAGCTTATTCATTCATCACCTGTCTGCTTGGACACCCTCCCACCATAAGGCGGCGTGTCCTTTTAACTTAGTTGCAGCAAATCTAACTCTTTTGTCCTCACTGATCTCTTCATTTTCAAAATACTTGTCTAACTCACTTACCCAATCCAACAGAACGTCTGCGGACAAACTGCCATCATAGTTAGGGATCTTAGGCTTGGGTTTGCTGCTAGCTAACAGTACCGATCTCAACAATCTTAATTCTGGGGCTTCTTCCTCTAATCCGTCTGTAGCACTTGCTACCTCTTCGTCACTATCATCCCCAATTTTTGGGTCTCTTCTCCTACCTGCCTCTACTACTTCTAAGTGAGCAATAAGGATCCTCAACTGTTCCCTCAAGCCCTCGTCTGCTACTCTGCGTGCACCTCTTCCATGTCCTCGTCTTTATACTTCCATATTTCTTTGTTTTCTTCAAATTCTGCTCTAATACCTCTTGATGGGGCCAGCCCACGTGGTCCCGCCGTTACTGCGCTTGCGTTGGTGTGTACTAACAAATGAATGTAATAATCAAGAGATTTTTGGATATGGGTGAATTGATTTTCAATCTATGCGGAATTGATTGGGTTATGGTACTATGCGCTGGTGATTTGTCAGGTAGACACCTGTCCCTCCTCGATATTCTACAAACCCGCTTTGGTATAGGGTTTCATGTCTTCATTGTCATTTGGTCACTCTTGTTGTTTTCTCCCGATCTTTTGTCCTATGGGCTCTCGGCATTCTGCAGCTTCTATGGTTTCTTTTCCTGTGTCTTATTCTAAGGCTTGTCCGCCTAGTACCCAGACCTACATATTCCTGGAAGCTTCCTCGGGCTCAGTCGTTTGGAACTTGGCTTAGAAATCTTCTATTCACCCGACGATTTGTGAAAACTCTGGTAAGATTTGCATTATTCTATTCCTCGGCTTGTATGTTGACTGTTACTGTGAACTAGGGTTTTGCTTTAAAGGGTCTCCGCCTCCGTGTGTTGCTTTCTGTGTCTCAGGCGTGCTTATAGTTGCTATGTCTCAGTGTGTCTCTGCCTCCATGCGTCACTGTCTATGTTTCATGAGTGTTTATAGTTGTTTGATAGCTGTGTAATTCTTGGTGATATTTTCTTCAGTGCTGGTTCGATTTCTTCACAGACTCGGCAGTTCGTGGTGGCGTTCTCCGTTGGTTCCTCCGTTAACTCGCCTGGTAAGTCACTGTTCTATGCTGGACGCTTGTAATCTTCCTTTACCTATATCTTACGTCTAGGCTCCTTCGTGAGCAGGAGGGTTATTCCAAGGTGTAGTTGCGGCTATGGTTTGCTGGACAGGTACTATAGCAATGTGTTTTTTTTTTATTAGCTCTTTTCCATTTCTTTTCAGACTCTGGGTACTGTTCATTGGAGCCTTATAGCACTCTGTTGTTCGCTTTGCAGATGAAACCGCCCGAGGGTTTCGGTGTCTAGACACTCAGCTGTTCCGAGCAAGCACGGGTAGCGTTACTCTGTTCGTCTGGTAGCTTGCTTGTCTTGATGATTCGATTTTTTTTTGTTGGGTTGGTCTTTCTTTGCTGGCCTTAGGCCGCTCGCAGTCTGTACTTAATTCACTGGTTGTTAGGCACGACGTTGGCTATGAGTTGGGTCTTATTGGAAATAATTAGTGTTAGTTCCCACGTCTGCGAACTGGGTTTGGTCTTCTACTTTGAACAATATGTAATGAACAATGAATTTGGGTGACTGTGTTTTGTAACTTTCTGAATTCAATATTGGATTAGATTGGACTTGCATTCGTAGATTCACATACCTGATTCAGTCATTTAATGTCTGGTTATTTTGGTTTGTGCCGCTTGCAACAGGGTGTTGCTACCTCTCGTCCGACTTTGGTTATCTTCTTCTTTTGATTTAGAACCTGTAACTGTACACTGACAACCTTCACATGATAAAATGTTAACAAAATATTACTCTGTATTGAGGACGCTATAGAGTTTCGTGTGCACAGAAAAACAATTTTATTTCTCTTACTCTGTTTTTTCTTTTACAGTCGAACCCCTTAATGTGCTTTCCCCCCCTTTAATAGTGTTGTTTTCAAACTGTTTTAACTGTGTTAGGTTTTCAGTTAGTTACAACAGTGATTTCCTATGCGGAACTTTGCATAGTTGTCAAATACATTTTCTTTTATGCTTTTACAACAATAATGCAACTGTCTGGGAACAACGACTCTATCTAACCACTGCTACTCCTAATTAAAATTCATTACATTAATCTTAAGCAACTTTAATGAAAGAAAAGTAAAAAAAAAAAAACAAGTAACTGTTCATCCAATAGATTTATTCCCCTGTCCTCTTCAGAAACCATATCAACCTTTCTTCCATCTTTTCCCTGTCAGCCAGATGCTCCTACATCACAAAACAAGAACACAGGAGGAATAAATCTCCCCGAGGGAAAATTCTATTATAAGACCATTTGTTTAGTAACATCTATCTTACTTTCGGTTTGACGATAAACCACATATGATCGCTCGAAACGTTGATAAAAGAAATTTTTATGTGATGGAGCATAAATCATTTCAAAATAGTTCATACTGCAGAAATCTCAAAACTAACATAACTATTATAACTTATTTATTCTGTGTTACAAGCGTTACACGCTGAACTAGTCTAACAATGATAGGAGTTAATTAAACTGTATAGCTCGTAACAGCTATGTTAAACTTAGTTTTTTTGTTTTACCCAACTGAATTTGTATCACTATTACAGGCATTAATCAAATTTACACAATGAAATGGTAATTGTTAGTGGGAGACAATAGAAAGGAAAAAAATTACATTTAAAAGTGAAATAAAGCAAGTATTCCAATGGTGAGATGTTAAAGCAAGTACTCCCATTGTGAGATGCTTTGTGAGATGTTTTGGGATTTTTTGGGTATTATTTTCTATTCTATTTTGTTTTAAATAGATTTATTCAAATGATACATTTGAGTTATATAATCTAAGTGATTGAAGAGTTTTAGAGGGAATTTAATTCATTTTTTACCTAAAAAATAAAATCTATAATTTTGCAGCCAGATTCCAACCAAAAATGTAAAAACGTCCCTGGATTAAACTACTCCAACGTTAAGAAATCAATGTCAACTAATATCCACATTAAGGTTCATCATTAACTAACTTCATTTGTAGTATCACTAGTAGTGGTTACTCCAACACTCCGAAACCGCTGTGTGGGTTAGAACTAGATCTAAACTGAAACCAACACTGGAAAAGCAGGCATAGACTGTAAGATTTTATTTCGAGGATCTCATAAATTTCAGGGTCATCAGTGTATGTTAATTTTTTCTCCCATTTCATTCCTAAGGTGTTTAATATGATTGACCGGCTTTCTGATGCAATACAAGTGTCTAAGAATCGATATGTATGGGCAGGAACAGGAACAGGAGGTAAATGCGCGTTTGGAAACTCTGCGATCGCTTTTACCTGATGCGGCCAAGGTATGGGTATCCTGCATAACTCCGTAACCTAATTCAATATTATTCCCATATTGGTTGTAATAAAGTGTATCATGCTCTAGGTTATCAGGAATGTGCAGATCTAAGTGCCCAATTCATGCTTTATAGTACTTATGAATTTCTTTGTTTATTTTAAAAT
This sequence comes from Pinus taeda, assembly GCA_000404065.3. Classification (NCBI taxonomy): domain Eukaryota; kingdom Viridiplantae; phylum Streptophyta; class Pinopsida; order Pinales; family Pinaceae; genus Pinus; species Pinus taeda. The sequence continues at coordinate 164,290 of APFE031676585.1, read as the reverse complement.
GGCTATGAAGATTCCTAGCGAAGAAATCTTGGAGGTCGCCATTGAATACATAGGAGCCCTGAAACGAGAAATCCAGACACGGCAAATAGTTGCGGCGTGTACAAAATATTCTAGTAGCCATATTTCCATGCGCTGTCTGAGAGGTTGGAGAAAGTACTCGTTCCAAGTTCCACATTATCTTCTGTGCAAAGAAAATGCAACTGCCTCTTTACACTGCCACAGCTGGTGTTCATAAGCACCATATCCAGTGTTGCATGAGTATTGACCCTTCTGTTTTTACACCTTCGGCATGCTCTTTGTAATTGAGCCGTAAATTGATCAATAACTGAAGATGAATCTGGTTTTTTCTCCCCTTCATTTTACTTAAAAAGTGAGTGGGAATCTCATCTATGGTAAGATTTCTAATAAAAAGCGCTTCTAATTATTCTTATTTTAACCCCCATTGCGATTCACATGACCCATTGATTTGCACAAAAACCAAGTTACTATTACCGTCCCCACAAACTTACATTACATTTCCCGTTAAGACTTGATATACATTTTCCGTTAACACTTGATACTATTCTCTGAATTATGTCGCACGAAGGCTGTCTGCTCCTCTTGTCGCACCGTATCACTAAGACTTGAATCCCTACATTGGGTAATGCAGAACGTTAAGCTTTCTTCAAGACCAAGAGAATTTGTAATCTCCTAATGTCGAAGTTATATTTTCAATTTTCAGCAAAGTTGAGCTACATTGAGAGGAACAGCATGAGCATTGAAGCCCTTCGAATTTGAACTCAAACGAGCTAATTTGAAACATTTAATTCAGAGCTTATGAGACATTGATATGCTGAACATTTAGCTATGGCTCAATGGAACAACCATGGAATCAGAGTCGAACTGAATTTGCAGGATGGCATGATAAATAACGCTATTGTGGTTTGTGTTTGATTGGACTTTTTACATTAAGGAGTGTCTTTATTTTAAAATAATATTTTCATAATTTTAATTTAATTATTAATAATTATTAAATAAACAGTATGAGTTTAACCTTCACAAAATATTTTAGATTATTTTTAATAGTATATATAAATTAAAGGTTGAGATTTAATAGTTGTCATTTTTGTCTTTTTAATTAAATTGATTAATTAAAAATGAAAAAGGTCATATAAAAAAGTGCCGTATAAAATGAGTTATAAATTTTTGTGCATGTGATAATTATAAACCATGCTATTATAGCAAGACCTATTTACATATGAAGAATCTTCATAATAAAATGAAAATAAATCTCTATTATTAAAAATCTTGTTCTGTATATTTATATATATGTCTAACTTATTATATTAATTTATTTTTTAAATAATAATAATAATAAAATTATAAAGTAATTAGGTTTTAAATCTTAACAATATAAAATCAATTATAATATAAGTGTTTTAATATATATTATAGATTAATGTGTTTACCTTATTATAGTTATAATCATTTAATTCATTATACAATGCTCGTTTACAAGTACAAAACAAACAATATTAACTTTGCTTTACTTGTAACTCAAAATAACTTATAATAAATAAAAAAATAACATTATATCTAATTACATAATTAATTTACAAAAATATGAATTAAGCTATTATTTAGTTTATAATTATTTAATTTATTATAACAATGCTAGTTTACAAGTACAAAACAAACAATATTAACTTGCTTTACTTGTAACTCAAAAATAACTTATAATAAATAAAAAATAACATATATCTAATTACATAATTAATTTACAAAATATAAATTAAGCTATTATTAAAATTGCTTTACTTGACTCAAATAACTTATAATAAATAAAAAATACATTATATCTAATTACATAATTAATTAAAAAATAATTAAGCTATTATTAAATGTGCTGGTGATTTTAAAAATAACATTACATCTAATTACATAATTAATTTATAAAAATATAAATTAAGCTATTATTAAAATGTGATGGTGATTTTGTTGAATATTCAAAGTAACTCCTCTTGAACTCCTTTTGAGTATCTCTAACTTGTCTTTGAACACATTTGAGTGTCAATCGAAAGTTTAAAACCAACCACATTATACTACATAACTTCCTTCAATTCTGAAATAAATACACAACATTATCTGCATTCCCAAATTTTATATTATAAATTTGACTATATGGATTATGTAGGGGCATAAGTGACATTTTTCATTTCTTATTCAAGTCTTACCAAAGGGAGCACCTTATATCAACTTCAATTTCTCTTTGATTACTTCAATTTCGCAGAAAATATATACATTCTCTTAATCACGTTCAACTTGTTTACTTTAATTTTGGAAAAAATATATACATTCTCTCAATCAAGTTCAACATGTTTAGATATTTTTAGTGGCTTTCTTGAATTTTATGATTTTTTTATCAAGTTATGATGTTATATTATTTATCGAATTCTTATATCTTTTTTCAATTTTAAGTTACATTTTTTTATTTCATTTCATTAATATTTAGAATTCTTAAACATTCTTAAAACTTTTCTCTTGAAAGTGGTTGATGATATATTTTTTATTTTTTTTTTAAATATTTTCATTTCTACATTCTATTCAAATTACTATAAATATATTTTTACTTTTTAATTTTTCTTTCTTAGAGCAAGAGTGTTTCTTTCTCATTAAATGGCTAAAAAGTTACAAAGCTATGTTACAGGTCCCGGCCTAAAAGTCAATGGGAGCAGTCGGTGACCGCCAAGCCTCTAAATCAGGTCTCAGTCCCGCAAAAGTCTGTGCACGCCTACAAATTGACAAAATAGCAACTCAAAATGCCTACAAATTGACAAAACCCATGGACATGAGAGGAAAACAAACCCAATTCAAGGGTTCTATGAGGTTCGTCCAGGGAGATAAATCTCATGCAACTTTGACATCTGAAACCTAATAGCCATCGTGATGATCACAATAAGCTCGGAGGATAACGCCTCCAACTAGCTCGATGAACTTTGGCCGTAGATTTTCACCCCCTGAATCTAACAGTTGAGGAGAATATCGGGTTGAGAAGAAGCTCGAGTAAAACCCACCCGATATAGGTAGTTTTCTCTCTCCGCCCGCCGCCACATCATGATTGATGAATGGCATCGGAGGAAAACCATGAAAAACCACTTGGGGTCTTGGGAGTGCTCGATAAACCACTAAATCGCTTGACTTCTATTTTCTTTGATAAAGGAAACCGCTCTTTCTTCGTATCCTTTCGTCCATTAGAAATCTACCGTTGCGCCGATGGTGAGGTCTTCTGCTTGATGAACCCATGTCTGTCATTCATTTAATTGCCCAATTGTTGTGTCTCCTTCGTAATGTGATAATGCTTATTGTCTATGCATGCCAGACTATGGAATTCCTCTCGCAAATTCCCTGCAGGTGTTAGCTCCCACCTGTAAATACTGTGATCATTTTTATAGAGCACCCCTTCATTTTCCAGTCGGTCTACTAATCTGTCGGCATTTCTGCACACATGTACAAACCTTAGGGTTCTCAAGATTCTTAGATGCAATTTAATATGATGATAGACCTACAAAAGTCGCCAGTGGTTCAAGACTTTCTCTAGTGTAGAACCATTTGCAATTTTTTTATTGAATTAATTGTTAATTCAGAGTCAGCTTCTATTATGGAGTTCATCATATTGTGATCTCTCAAAATCTCTAAGCACTGCTCTATGGCCATTAGTTCCACCATGTTGTTGGTAGCATTCCCTAAATGACTGTGGAAGATGACTATTACATTCCCCTTTTCATCTCTTATAGCTCCTCCGTAGCCCACAACCCTTGGGATTCCTTTCGAGGCTCCGTTTGTATTGAATTTCAAGTAGCCAGGGGCGGTGGTTGCCAGTAATCCTGCCTCATTGTAGAATGTGTTGCAATCCAGATTGTGCCTTGGGGGATCAGCTTCTGTGGGCCCAAAAGTAGAAGAATGCGAGCCTCTTGGTGTGATGGAGGATTCTCAGGAGGTTGCTTCTGAATGGTAATTATAGTTTCTTTGAGTTGCCTTAGGAGCTGAGTTATTATACTTTGGGGTGGCCTAGATTTATCATTGTAAATTCTGTTATTGCGTTCTTTCCAGACATTCAAGATTAAAAAGCCTGGTATCAATGTCTAGGCTGTGTTGACTGTCTCATTCTCAGAAAGTTTTTTCCTCCAATTCTTTAAGGTTTTGGAGATGTTGTTTTCGTTCTTTCCAGTTTGCTTGAAGATAGAGGCAACCCAGTTCCATAGGGTTGAGGTGAAGGTACATAGGCTAAGAAGGTGATCCCTCATTTCTTCCTGGATACCACATAACTGGCATCTAAAAGGTCCTGCAAAACCTTTCTTTCTAAGATTTTCCCAAGTTAGAATTTTTTGTGATGAACCATCCACATAAACAGCTTGATTTCATCCAGTGAGGGTGCTTCCATAGGTCCTTCCAAATTTTATCCGGGTTTGAAAATTTGTAACCAGTGGCAATTTCTTTGGCTTCTTTAAGGTTGAAGTTGCCCTCACTGCTTCTTCCCATCTAAGTTGATCTGTGAAAGTAGAGATCAAAATTTTCCTCTTTTCTAGGATTGTAGCAAGAGCTTTAGCCTAGGTCTTCATAGGAGTCTCTTCACTGTAAACTGGTACTTTCCATGTTCTCCACTTGTCATTGTTCCTTGTCTTATCCAAAACGTCACTGACCTTTTTAGCCCTTTGTCGACAATTTCCTCTTTAAGAATATCCAATCCTTCTCTACTTAAGTTGAGTTCCTGCTGCCAGTTATCCTCCCAAGACTAGGCAAAGTTCCCATTTCCAATCTCCCAGAAGCTATGTTTCTGAATTAAAGCTCTATTCTCCTAAGCATTGTTCCAAATATGGGAGCCTCAGATATGTCCGGTCATTCTAATTAGATCCCATTCTTGCCAGTCCTTTGCATATTTCTGTTTCGAGAGCTTGGCCCATGATAGCTTGATTCCTTCAGCCATCTCCACCAAAGTTTGCCCCACAAAATGTTTTTGAGAGTTTCCGAGTCATGGAGACCTAGACCCCCATGAGGTTTGGGTTTGCAAAGTTTGTCCCAAGCTACCAGAGCCCATTTCTTTTTTTCCTCCCATTTTTCCCAAATACAATATCTTTGTATGTTCCTGATTTGTTGGAATACTCCTCTAGTGACAGGAAGAGATGAAAACATATATATTGGAATAGATTGTAGGGTCGCCTTTGTGAGAACAAACCTGCCAGCTAGATTCAAAGATCTACTTGTCCATTTGTTGATTTTGTTCTTCAGTTTATTAGTCAATGTCTCCCAAACTTCCTTGCTCAGAGGTTTGTTAGTGAAAGGTATTCCCAGATATTTGGAGGGAAGGTGGTCTCTCTAAAAGCTGAGAATCCTGGAGAGGTTTCTCTGAATAGCAATATTTGCATTGACGAAAAAAAACTTTAGATTTTGAGAGACTTACCTCTATAGCAACTGCCAAAGCAAAATCTTGCAGAATTTGTTTATAAGCTTTGGCTTCTTTGACCGTTGATATGCCTTGTAACATGGTGTCATCTAGAAATTGCTAATGAGTCAGAGAGTCTCCATCCTGGGTGAGCTTGAGACCTTGGATTGTGCCTTCCCTTTTGGCAAAAATGATCACTTTGCTTAATCCTTCTATCATAAGGATAAAGAGAAAGGGAGAAAGTAGATCTCCTTGTCTAAGACCTCTCGAGGGCCGAAAGGATCGGGTTGGAGAACCATTGAGAAGGATAGAAAAGCAATCTAGCATATGTTACCAAATCCATAACCCATCTTATCCAATTCCGGTCAAAGCCATATGCTATTAGAACTTCTTTGATGTATAACCAGCTTAGTTTGTCATATGATTTCACTAGGTCCAGTTGTATGATAATGCCTGCTTGCTTATTATTCTTGAGAGAGTGCACTACTTCATGAGCTTGAATGATGTTATTAAGAATTTGCCTTCCTTCCACATATCCAGTTTGCTCCTCTGACATGAGAGTTTGAAGAAGGGGCTTGAATCTGTTTGCAATAACTTTGGAGATGATTTTGTATATTACATTATAGAGGGCTATGGGTCTGAGTCGATCTGGAGTCATTGCTTTATCTTGTTTAGGAATTAGGGCTATGAAGGAGGTATTTAGTTCTTTTAGGATTTTTTTGAAATTCTTGAATCCTCCACCACCTCTAGTATACCGTGTTTGACTATTTCCTAGCTTGCCTTGAAGAAGTCAACATTGAAACCGTCCAGTCCAGGAGATTTCCCATTGTGCATCTCATTTATTATTTCTTTTACCTCCTCTTCTATCACTGCTCTGTTGAGATTATAATTATCTTCCCTGGTCACTAGTTTTGGAATATGCTACGTAAATCTTTTAATAACTAGAGATCTATCTAAGATAGGCTCCTCTGCTATATTTTGAAAGTGTTGTACTAGAATGGATTCCATATCTTTCTGTGTGCTTAGCTCCTTCCCTTGAGGATCTATGAGCTTCGTGATTCGATTATGAGCCCGTGTTCCATGGTTTATTTGTGGAAAAACCTTGTATTTCTTTCTGCTTCTTTAAGCCATTGCACTCTTGATTTCTGCGTCTAGAGGATTTCTTCCTGCTGACATCTGATGTCCCATTCCTGTTGGAGAGAGTCAGCTTGAAATTTCCTATCCTCAGTAAAGCCTTCCTTAATAAGAGTTTGGTTATTTTGTTCCACTTCTCTTTTGGATTTAAAAATATTTCCAAACTCACTTTTGTTCCAATCTTTGAGTGTTTGAGTCTCTGTTGTAGAATGAACATTTTCGTGCCTTGAAAAGATAAATCTTCCATCCACCACTTATTAATATTGGAAATGAAGTTAGGGTGAGTGAGCCAAACATTTTCGAACTTGAAAGCTTTGTTCCTTGGAGTGCCGATAAAAGAAGCTTCTAGCTAAATCGGCCAGTGGTCCGACCCTCCAAAAGGAAGGATAAAAGCATTTAAGTTAGGTCCAAAGAGGAAGAGGTTGTTCGAGATAATGAATCTATCTAGCTTTGAGGCCACTTGGGAAGCTCCTCCCCTCTTATTGTTCCATCTAAAGGTTCCATTTACGGTTTCTAAGTCCACTAGCTTCAAGTTGATTAGGAAGTTCTGGAAGGTAATAGAGTCTCTTCCTATTAGTCTAGTTCCGCCTTTTTTTCCGTGAGAGATTTGACCATGTTGAAATATCCACCCAGAATCCAGGGTATTACTGGGTGTCTTTCCCTTAGCTCCTCTAGTGAGGTAAGAAGCTCGAGTTTGTCTTCAGAAGTTTGAGGACCATAGACATTTGTGACCATATAGATTTCTTTGTCACCCAAAGGCTAGATAACCATTGAAAGGTAGTTCTTGGATGCTTCCACATCCAGAATTCCAAATTTCTAAGGATTCCAAAGAGTAAGAATCCCACCCATTGTGTTATTGGCTTTGACTTCTAGGTGCTCATATTTACTGAGCCATTTGTTATGTATCTTCTGGACTTTATCTATTGAACATTTTATTTCCTGTATGAACACCATATCTAGGTTTTCTTCATTTAATTTGTTGTTGAGATTCCTCTGCTTCCTTTTACTTCCTAGACCCCTGATATTCCAGGTTGTGAGCTTCATAATGATGGGTTTTTGAATGAGTAACTGGCGAGATCTTTCATCTTACCTAAGTTGATCATGAGATTTCCACACTCTGTTAGTAGTTCATTTTGTCTTTTTCTTCCTCTTTTCCTGCCTGGGTTTTTGGCCGAGTTTCCTGATATTTCCTCTATTGATTTGACCCCTCTATGGTCCTAGCTTTCATGTCTTCTTTTGATTCCTGAGGCTTTTGACTGAGATCTCCAGAGGAAGAGCTATTGTACTCTATCAAACTCCTCTTGTGGTAGGGAGTCTATCCCTTTGTTGGTTCCCTGGTTTAAGAATTTTTCTAGATTAAGATTCTCCCTGTCAGGAATCTCATGTAGTTCTTGGTCCTCTATCCCAACTTCACTTGGGGTCATCTCCTGGTCCCTACTTAGTTCCATGTTGTTTGGTATGGTTTCCTCTTGTTCGTTGTTTTCCTATATTATTTCCATGCTGTCCTCCTTTTCCTTCTCTATAGGATGGTTTTCTAGTGTAATGACCTTTCCAATGTTCCCCCCTTCTTCTTCTAAAATTTCAAAACTTTTGCCACTTGATAGCTTGTTTTCACTCTATTTTTTTCTAGTACTTTCTTCCTCCTCCTTTCCCTCTACCTCCCATCTTGGTGAATCCTTTAGGATCTTTGCCTATATTGGTTCTTGGATTATCCTCCCTCTTGTTTTGTGGGCAGTCTCTAAATAGGTGCCCATGTTCATGACATTTCCGACATCTAAAATGGACATGTTCATAGTCCACCATATGTACCCATTCCTCATCATAAAATTCCATGACAAATTCATCTAAGAGTGCTCTCGATAGATCCATTTCCACACATATTCATGCATAGGAGGTATATTTTCCTCTTAGAGTTACCTTTGAAACTTTTAGAAAATGTCCCAATTTATTTCCCATAGCTTTTAAGGATTCAGGCAGCCAATAACCTAGAGGTAGGGAGTAAAGTCTTATACATACTGGGACCGATGTGAACGTTTCTCACTCTGGGATAAAGTTCATTACCCAGGGTCGCATATATAGTCCTACAGCAGCATAGAAATAAGGTCCTCCTTCAAACACCCTGTCTTTGTCCTCTAGGCTAGTGAAAACCACTGTGAAGAAACCCTTGGACCCTAGATACAATACTTTTTTAATATCATTAAGATGTTCTTTGTTATATTTATGGTGCCTTTTTATTTTTTCATTTTCATTTTTCAATTTTTTCTAATCATAATTTTCCAACTTTCCTTTCATATTATTTTCTTGCTTTAAGTTCTTAACCTCTTTACACAATTAGACATCCTTGTCAATAAAATCTTCTTTCAATTCATCATTATTTTTCTCTAACTTAGAAAGTTATATTTTATCGTTATTTAAATCACTCATCCCTTATGTTGAGCTTCCTTGATCTATAATTTCAATTACTAGAATCCCTTCTACGAATACAACTTCATTGATAAAAATTACTAGCAACTTCATATATGATAGTGATGATTTATTATGATTTATCGCTTGGGAAATTTTGTCATCTTTAGATGGAATTTTCTACTTATATTTATAATATTTTTTTAATTTTTTTTTTTTTAGTTTTTTCTATATTGTTATTTTCTTGTTGCATCTCTTTTGATTTATATTTTAGGATATGCACTTTATCTATAAACAATTAGTCTTGTTCACATAACATACTACTAAAGAACCTTATTCCTTTTGAATTCCTTCTAATTACTCATAGCTTCATTGTGGCTATCCTTTGGACATTGGATTGTAGTATTTTGTATGTGTTCTATATATATTTAGGTGAGAATTCCTATGAATGACCAAAATATGAAATTTAATGGTATCTTATTTTTTTCATAGGAGATTGTTGAAAGTTTACATTTAGAAATTGGAATGAATGTCTTCAGTGTTTCCATCTAATTATGTCAACAATATAATAATTAATAAAATTTACAATATTTGATTGGGATAATTGCAAGTTGATACTTTCAAGCCTTGAATTTCATATTTTCCCTCAACACTATTTTCTTTCTTTATGAATATACTTGACTCTAAAATTAATAATTACTTTCTAAGTCAACATCAATATAGGCTTCCAATTATTCAAGTGAACAACAATGTTAATATCCCTTTGTTCATTTGAATTTTAATAACCTATAGTAAAAGAATGAACTTCATATATTATTAAACCAACCTGTGTTCTCTCTATTTAAATCATTATTTAGCAAAGCTTCAAAAAGATACATCCTTATAGGTTGTAAATATTGTCTTCAATTTTAAATCTAAATTTAACTTAATACTTTCCAATTCTTTCTATATTTTTTTTAACCAAAAAAATCCTTTCAATTTTGAAATTTAAATTTAACTCGAATGTTTTCTAATCCTTTATATATTATTTTTAATCAAAATTTTGACTTTGATTTAAAATAATAATTCAAATTAGGTTTTAGCATTTGTAGTATGCTTCTTTCTTCAATTATAAGATATGTTTGGGGAAAGTTCGAAGGGGATTGAACTTCCAATCACTTCTTTACTTCCAATCACTTGGATACACAAGGGTTTGCCAACATGGGATTGAACTTACAATTACTTGGATACACAAGAGCTTGTCAACATAATTTTTACCAATTATACCACCACCCAATTTTTTTTACTTTTATCTAGAATAAAACTAAGAAATTAATTTAATATTATTTTAATTCGACAATAAAAGAAATTAATTTAATATATTTTTAATTGGACAATAAAATATATATTTTTTTGATAATAATATTTAATACTCTAAAAAAATATATCTTAATTATATAAATGTTTTCGACATTTATTTACATAAAAAAAATTCAAATTTCTTTTTTTGGTTCCTCCATGAATTATCTATATAAAAAACAATCATTTTTTTTATTCGTCCAAACCAAGTCCATCTGCCATGAAGCTTTTTAATGAACTATACTTTAAATCCATATGCCATGAAGCTTTTTAATGGAATTGATACTTCATATAAAAATTTAAAACACTTGAAAAACTTCCTTTGTAATTATATTTTCTTATCATGTGCTTAGAAATTAACATTTCTATGAGCATTATGGAATCCTTATTTTGATTTAATAGGCATTTTTAGAGACACTTGGAAATATCGTTTTTTTTTTCTTTAAAAAATTATAACAAATAAGTTTGGAAATTATTTTTGTAAATTTTATTATTTTTAATTCTTTTTAATGAACTAGAAAACAAATCACAAAGTAATGAAACACTTGAAAATAAAGCACTTAAGCATAGGCTAACGACCATGCTACTCAAAGTGATTTTATCAGTCACTTCACTTGATAATCTATATATGCCTGAGGAAATAAATGTAAATACAGATAAGTTTTGATAAGTCATATACTTTGAGTAAATATATAGTCATATACTTTGAGTAAATATATGATTATTATTAATTATTATAACTATATATATAATATGATGAAAAAAAAATTATAATAAAGAGTTTTGATCTGTATGTTTGAAATGAATTTTCATAATTTTATTATTTTTAATTTTTTTAAGAATTAAAAAAATAATCATAAAGTAGTGGAAAAACAAAAATAAAAGCCATAAGCCAATGACCAAGCTACTCAAAAATAATTTTCTTAGTCACTTTACTTCATAATCTATAAATTGATATATACTTTAATAATATAAATAATTTATTTTTAATTAAAATTTCTTAATTTCTTGGTCATTTCACTAGATAATCTATAAAATATATATATATACCCTAACAAATAAATAATTATTACTAATTAAAATTTTCTAAACTAAACTAGTCATATATTAATACATATAAATTTTAATAAATCATATCTTTTAAATAAATATATAGCTATTATTAATTATGCTGTCATATATATATATATATATATATATATATTATTATATATATATAATATATATTAATTAAATTAATTAATTAAATGAATATTATTATATATATCTTACAACAGAAATACTTATACATACTTTTATAATAATAATATGCCTTAGTTATATTAAATAGAGCAAATCTAAAGTACTATATAGAAAACATATAATGCATGATACGTAAATGCATAGTAATAGGCCTATGGTGATTTCTCATAGAAAACGCATACAATGATAAAATGTAGTAGAGACTTGAGTTGTGTTATAGAACAATGGTCTTGAAGTGTGTTCAATAGTAATTATTCATAGAAAACTTATGTTTATTAATTATAAAACAAAAAAATACAAAATAAACTATCTTCGATCTGAAATTTAATAAAACAGGAAATGTAACTTTCCTGGTTTATAACACATAACTTCCATCATTGATTCCATGGTTTGGGTATTAAAATGTTATAAGAGGTGTATAGAATAAAAGCAAGGGATGAATGTTCCACTTTTGTTTAACAAAAGTGGTGGTGAAAAGAGGTTCAAAACAAGGTTCATCATTTTCCTCTAGTTGAAAGTGTCACGTGTCCTTATGTAATTTACTCAGGTTCAATGGTAAGTTTCCACGGTGTAACCCACGAGATGAGGGTTCAAATTTCATTGAGTATATATATGACCTGTTGTGTCTTGGCTAGAAGAGTAGATGACCCCATAGCAGATGTCTCGACTCTTGTTTAGGCATAAGTTTCCTGCTATTGTGCAGCTTGCAAGTAGTTGCACGTAGCTTAGATAAAATATGAACAGAATTGAAAAGAAGGAGATGTAGCTCACAGGTGTGGCCTGCACCTAGAGAATACACTCACAAAACAGAGAGATCACTCTCGTACACTCTATTACCATCAATGAAAGATTACATCATTTAAGTACAACTTTACAAATCAGGAAGCTGCAACCAAACTCCTGAATTCTAGGAACAAATCCTAAACTAAGGAGATACATTACAACTATGTAACCATTTCTCCATTAATACAAAATAATATTTAATTATTTCAACTCCCCCCCTTAATGGAGAAAGGGTTCTCCTGGACTCCTAACATCCCTCTAAACAATTCAAACTTCACTCGTGCAAGAGGCTTTGTAAAAATATCAGCCACATTGTCACAAGTTTTACAATATTCAACAATAATTTCCTTTGACTGTACTTTCTGTCTGATAAAATGGAGTTGAGTGTCTATATGTTTGGTGTTTTTATGGAACACTGGATTGTGTGCCAATTTAATGGTGCTCTGGTTGTTTCTTTTGATGGAAGTGGAATTCTTCTGTTCTTTTCCTACATCATTGAGAAGCCTTCTCAACCAGATTGCTTCACACGTCGCTGCACACAATGCTTGATACGCAGCTTCACACGAAGACAAAGCTACAGTACTCTGCTTCTTGCTGCTCCATGCTATGACCCCGGATCCTATGTTGAATGCATAACCTGTGATGGAATTTCGATCATCCAAGTTACCTGCCCAGTTTGAGTCTGAAAAACCTGCTAGAGTTACATCAGATACGTTAGTGTATAAAATACCATAATTAACAGTACCATAAAGATACCTCAACACGCTCTTTGCTGTTATCCAGTGACTTTCAAGCCGTTTTGACATAAATTGGCTCAACACACTAACATAGTATGCCAAGTGAGGTCTGGTTGTTGTAAGATATATCAAGATGCCAACCAGTTGTCTATACATTGTAGCATCAACCTCTTTAGTTCCATCATCACTTCTCAACTTAAGATTCTGCTGCAAAGGTGTCGCTGTTGATCTACACTGATCCATACCAAACTTTTCCAATAGATTTCTGGCATACTTCCCTTGGGTAGGAAAAGTTTGCCCAGTATCTCTGCATACTTCTAGTCCCAGACAATAATGAAGGCTTCTGAGATCTTTCATCTCAAAAACTTGTGCCATAAGCCTTTTGATTCTTCTGATTAAATCATCTGCATCTCTTGTTATAGTCATGTCATCTACATACAAAGAAATCAAAATAATATGCCTCTGATTATTGCACTTGGTATACAAATTTAGGTCATTTAAAATTCTATGAAAGCCATGCTCTAAAAAGAAAGAATCAACCTTTTTGTACCAAGACCTGGGTGCTTGCTTTAAACCATATAAAGCCTTTTTCAATCTGCAAACAAGATGTTCCTGCCCCTGCTTTACAAATCCTTCTGGTTGTACTAAGTAAATTTCCTCTCTTAAATCACCATTTAAAAATGCAGATTTAACATCAAGCTGGTGTAATTCCCAATTACATTTAGTAGCTAAAGCAATAAGCATTGTGATTGTATTTAACTTTGCTACAGGTGCAAAAGTATCATCAAAATCTATACCTTCCTGTTGTGAATATCCTTTTGCAACTAACCTAGCTTTTAATTTCTCTATACTTCCGTCTGCATTCATTTTTGGTTTAAACAGCCATTTAAATCCTATGGGTGTTTTATTCTTAGGCAACTCAACTAAATCCCAAGTATCATTTCTAAGAATTGATTCCATTTCTTCATTCATTGTAGCCCTCCACTCCTTAAATTGACTAGCTTCTTTGTAATTACTAGGCTCTACAATGTTCAAAACATTTGACATCAAAGCATAGTCTCTCAATTTCAATGGCTTTTGTGTCTTCCTACCTCATCTCCTTGGTAGGGGTCTTACCTCAAATTTGTTTTCTTCAGCTATAACTGGGCTTGCATTATCACCTTCTTCTTGTTCCTTTTGCTCTTCTTTCTGCTCCTGTTCTCTTTCATCCTCGCTACTTTCATCCAGCAACAATGAAATGTGCCAATCATCACCAATGTCATCTTTCCCTTCCTGTACCTGTTCATGAAACACTACATCCTTGCTTGCAAATGTCTTACGAGATTCAGGATTGAATAATTTATATGCTTTAAATTTTGTGCCATAACCAACAAAGATGCATCTAACTGCTGGTTTGAATCCATATAGAGCTTCAAAAGGGGTTTTGAAGCCAAGATACCTAGTAAGACTTCTGTTCTTCAAATATACAACAGTGTTAATAGCCTCTGCCCAAAAAATATTAGACAGACCCTTACCTTGTAACATGCTCCTTGTGCACTCCACCAAGGTTCTGTTTTTGCGCTCTGCAACTCCATTCTGCTGTGGTGTGTGTGGCACTGTATACTGCTAAACAATCCTGTGAGATTTGCAGAATTTCATGAATTCCCCTAGCTTGTATTCTCCCCCTTGGTCAGATCGGAGAATTTTTATACTCTTACCAAACTGTTTTTCCACCAAGGTTTTAAATTCTATAAAGCACTGGAAAGTCTGAATTTTCTTACTCAGAAAATAAACCCATGAATATCTAGTGCAATCATCAGTAAATAACAGAAAATAATATGCTCCTCCTAGCGACCTTGTTTGCATAGGTCCGCATACATCAGTATGCACTAGTTCTAAGACATCTGTTACCTTCCTCTTATCATGCACAAGAAACTGTTCTCTATGCATTTTACCTAAGGCACATCCATCACAATTTAACTGAATATTACGAAATATAGGGAGCTCCTCAACCATACCTTTCTTCTGCAATAACATGAGGTCCTGCAAATTCAAGTGACCGAACCTCTGATGCCAAAGTTGTTCGGCTGTCGATCCTCCTGCAACCATGGCTTGCTTTGGAATACTCTTTGCATCCAGTCTGTATAGGCTTCCAACTCACATGCCTATTGCAACTATTTCATTCCTGCAATCCTTTATCACACAATGAGTCTTGAAGAACTCGACTTGCATATCTTGATCAGTCATCATGGATACAAATATCAGATTCTTCTTAATTCCAGGTACAAATAAAACATTTTTAAGATGACTAATTTTTCCATTTGATAACTTGACTGGAATTTCCCCATAACCCTTAATCTCGTATCCACTATCATCTCCTAAATAAATTTTTGATCCATTTGTACTTTCTTCAAGACTATCAAAAAATTCCTTTTTATTTGTCATGTGTGAGGATGCTCCGGAATCGACATACCAAATATCGTCCTCATTAGATGCTGAAAGGGCACAGTCGACAGTGAACAGTCAAAATTCATGGCTAAAGTCTTCTTCTTCTTCAACAAAGTATCTTCTGTGCTTTGCACTTACCTACTTCCTCTTATCATTAGCCTGCTTCTTAAAACATTAATTCTGTATATGACCCTTCTTTCCACAATAATAACATATTTTTACAGAATGATTTGCAAGCATACCTTTATGAGAATTCTTCTGTGATGTTCCTCCTTTCTGCTGGTGTGGCTGCTTTCCTCTAAAAGGTCGTCGTTTCATCATTAGCGCAATATCATCACTCTGGGGGTTCAGGTTTTTCCGCCGCTCCTCCTCTTACAGCAAGATCCCTGTCAGAGCTTCAAATGTGGGCGCTTTCTATCTTGCCGCCAATCCAGTGACGAACATTTGAAATTCATCACGCATCCCACTCAGTGTGATTGAAACAAGACCAGAGTCAGACACCGCCTCTCCAATGTCTGCCAATCCATCTTTCACATCTTTAATTCACACAACAAATGCAGTAGCAGTCTCCCTTTCGTCCATCATCATTGAAAATAGCTTGCATTTAAGCGCCATAATTCGACTTGTGTTCTGGGTCTGATACAGATTCTTGATGGTCGTCCAGATCTTCGAGCACGTTTTACATTCTCTGATGTGCGGGATAACACTGTCCTTCACGGACATCTTCAACAACACTTTTGCCTTGTTCTCTCATTTCTCCCATTCTTGCTCCTGTGTCCCTGCATTCGGCTTCAGCTCATCACCTGTAACTATGGACCAAGCATTCGCACCCTCAAGCAAGGTCTGGATCTTAAACTTCCAATCCGTGAAGTTAGATCCATCGAGTTTACCAGACTCGTGAAGGTAAGATTCCATCGTATTACTCATTCTGATCAGATCTAGAAAATGAATCTACTCACAAAAAAAACGATACCTGTCAGATTGATCTGTCACTTCTGCCACTGATCTATAGTGTTTGGCAATCCCGCTCCGATGAGCAAATTCGGCGTTTTTCAATACAGCCGATAGATTGATCTGATCTGCCTCTCCCGGATAGATCTACAACTTCGCTGATCTGCACCCCTCGCAAATCACCAAACGAAGATGAGGCTTCCCGCAGATCTCCTTGAAGGTGAGTTGGTGCTCTCTCGAGCAAAAAATCTGTGCCAAGAAAAAATTCGTGCAAGGTAAAGATGTTAGCACGATTTTTCCCTTAAAATCCGTGCCAATGCGGTATTCTGGCACGCTGGCGTGCTTAATAGCCAGAAACCCGCGGCAACCCCCTTTTACTCAAGAAAAAAAAAAAATTCCAAGTCCGAGCCAGGGGTTCTACAGTCCACCTGCTCAATTGAGCACAGAGCTCTTGTGTACACGCGGCCACAGAGGCACTTCAAGCCACACAGGCAATTCTACCACACAGGCAAGCTATCTAGCTACACAGGCACTTCAGCCACAAAGGTGATAAAAGATCAGGCTCACTCAATCTGAGCTCTGATACCAAGATAAAATATAAACAGAATTGAAAAGAAGGAGATGTATCTCACAGGTGTGGCCTGCACCTGGAGACTACACTCACAAAACAGAGAGATCATTCTCGTACACTCTATTACCATCAATGAAAGATTACATTATCTAAGTACAACTTTAGAAATCAGGAAGTTGCAACCAAACTCCTAAATTCTAGGAACAAATCCTAAACTAAGGAGATACGTTACAACTATGTAACCATTTTTCCATTAATACAAAATAATATTTAATTATTTTCAACTAGCCTAAGTTTATAGTGGCAGCCAATTAGATTTGATCTGGGTCTGTTCAGGGTAACTCTCACCAGTTACCAATTCTTCTAGATTAATAATAATAATAATAATAATAATAATATAAATAATGGAAAATAGAGAAATTATATATTTTATGAATATTGTTGTGATTATAAGAACATGACTCATCATAAATATAGAAGTATTTGTCTTTTTATAATAAATTCCCATATTGTTGCTTCCTCAATATGTTTCTAAAGAAAAAAAAAAAAATTGTATTCTCGTGACGGAAGCCAAATGGGAGGAAAGTAAAATTATAAACAAATATTTTGTGCCCCACGTTTCTTTAAACACGAAATATAATAATCAAATTTAATTAAGGAAAAGTTAAGGTTTGGATAACCCAAAGGATTCCTTTTCTTATATGTGAAGTGAGGTGATCAGATCTTCTTTGAAATCCAATAAGGAATCTAATTGAATGTGGGTTGTACATCAATACATGGCGAAACAATTACAAGTTAAGTTAGGAAATTATCATGTTCCTAAAGCGTTGTATATGGGGTAAAAGATTCTCCCGTCACTTCTAAATTTACTTGTGCTTAATCATGTTCAATTTGGGAAAGAGTATTGCTTCATTACAATGGAATTTAAGAAAGAAAGTATAAGATATTAGCTAGACATCAGAGCATTAAGGTTCCATCTTCTACCATAACTAAGCATGGTGTCATGTTGATATAGATCATACATGTGTTTTCTTGATTTATTCACTAAATATTAGAATAAGCTTTCAAGAATTGTGTAAGATTAGATAGGAAAAATCTTTATCTACAAATCTAATACTTAATTTAAATAATGTCATTTTTTTATTAAAGAAAATTGCATATATAATACTCGAGAAGTGGATGTAGAAGTTAGGGATATATGTGCTAAATTGCAGAATTTAATTCTCTTCCAATAGCTTTTGCACCAATTATTTCTTTTTAGTTTTACTTTTGATAATAACACCTACCATACTTCTTTTGTTTAGATATAAAATGTGGTTTATATTTCCCTCATATAATGAATGGTATGTCAATTCCCTTGTAATGAAGCCATGAACTAATTAAAAATTTTAGCAACTTTCAACCATTTTGATACATTAGCGTGTAACAAAGTCATCTTTCTAATATTAAAGGAAATCCTCACAGTGTCTAAGGTATTTGTCATTAGGCTAACAAGTAGTAGTCCCTCATCTACATATGATAACCATTAGGATTGTCATTCCCTTTTATACTTAGTTTTATAATAGTTTAGAATTATGTTTGTAAATGTGTATGAGTGGTAGCAGCTTTATTTCCTAGAAATTTATTGAGGTCTAGTTTTTCAACTTTATTTCCTAGAAATTTATTCAGTTCTAGTTATTCAATAGTAAGATTAACGATGATAATTTCAAAATAAATTTATATAGCCATAAGAATTTCAATATGTGTGTGTGTGTGGGGGTGGGGAGGGGGGGGGTAGATCATGATGAAGTCTCCTTTACATGAAGTAAAATCTAGTTTTTCAATTTCTTCAATTACATCTATTAGAATGTTTAATTTGGATAGATATTTGAATTTCCTTAATTTTTCCTTGGTAGAAATCAATATTTAGTACAAACCTTTATTTAGCCTTCACAATTTTCAATTTATTCTCAATAAAAAAGAATAATATTGTTTGAGTCAGAATACAATTTGTGTTAAAAAAGGTCTTACAAAGCTAATGTTTAAAATTATACAATCATTTGAAAGGGTAGATGGCTTCAATAGTTTCATCTACCACATCTAAAGCATCTAGTTATTAATGTTAGTTTGCAGCTAGACTAGAAAACTTTGGTTCCTTAGAGATTTTGTAGATATGATCAAAGGGTCTAGTTTTGGTGGATCTTTTGTAACTAGATGGATGATATGGTTCACATCACATTGTCATGTAGTAACAACAATAGATTTTGTAGAAAGCATGGATAAGGTCCTGCAACATTTAGCACTTCTAAGGAGAGGATATTTTATTCTTGTATGCCCTTCCATGCTTGGACTACAAATAAGAATAAGAAATTCGTGAAAATATCTAACAACTAGACTACTAGACCCTAGTATTTATTCACTTATCTCCCCAGCATCATTTTTCACTTCCTTCTCTTCTCCCTTATCATGGGGAGGTCACTATGAAATAAGGATAGTCAAATATTATCCCCCACAACATATAGCATTAAAAATAAGGATCTTAATAAAGCAAGGGGGGGCGGGGGGCGGGTGGGGGGGGGCAAACATTCCATAGGATATTTGGTGTTACACTAAAATATTTTGGACCTATTTGGTAGTGTGCAAAGGAAAAGTATGAGTATATTATGATGAAATTTATGTATTAATTGGGTTTGAAACTTTGGAAGATGTTCATAAAACAATTATTAGATATCATGATACTAATGTCCATTGGTTCATGGTTCATAGTGGAACCATTTATTCTATCGAGGAGGCTTAGAGTTTCAAATTTATGTAGCAAGGTCTATAACTCAAAAGGAATGACATTGTTTGGAATGTGGGGAAGGAAGAAGTTGTAGGCATGTCACATGAAGATTATAATTGTTACAAATAATGATGGGGAATGTCATATGATTACAAATTCATGTGGTGTGACATAAAAAAGGTATTGAAATGAGGGAAGGTACAATAATTATTAGTGATTGTTGAAATGAAATTTAAATTGATTTAATAATTGATTAAATAGTTGATTTATTAGAAAAAAACATTGTCAATAACCCTAAGGTAACATTATATCTCAAAATCATGAAAGAATAATGCATACATACTATAATTACCTTGCACAAAAATTTAGAATTAAAATGAAAAACAAAAATAGTACAGAAAGGTGGCCATAAAATTAGATCTATTACAAAATAGCACTATATTTTGTAGCAAAATAGAAGTAGGTTCTATAGAAAAATAAGATTGGTTTTTCTGTTAAAACAAAATTGGTCCCATGAAAACCTAAATATATATATATATATTATATATATATATATATATATATATATATAATATATATATATATATATGTATATATATATATATATATATATATATATATATATATCATTCTCTTCTTATTCTTTATTATTATTATTATTATAGCAAGTGTTGTGTTCACCAATAACCTAATTTTTATAAAAAAATAATTATGCTTTTGTTTTAGTTTTCAGGGTTATATCTTTTCAAACCGAATGATAACAACAAAAAATTTCTTTTTGAGTATCAAAATGTCTAGCAGATTGTTAATGGGTTGGAATGTACTGCCAATAGCTAGGGGGTCTCCATGGTGTGAAGTCCCAATTAGACCTCACACCGTCTGGGATAGGAACCCCATGCGGTATGTAGGCCTAATTGCCATGTTGTTGCTTTTTCCCTTGGATATCAAATAAGGAGATGTTAGGATGAGGAAAAGAATAAGATGCTTGGATAATGGGAACAAGTTCAATCCAAGATTGAAAAATTGTAGAACGACATAAAGGAAAGTAATTGCAACCATAAGAAGAAGCATGCCATGAGAATGTTCAGTGAGTAGAAACAATGTCAAACATACATGAATAGAAACATGCCAAATGTTAATTGCAAATCAATTCACAATAGGTTACTAATATGGCGTGGAAAAAGTAAGCACAGATTCAAAGTGGAAATGAAAGCCATAAGTGAATGATAAGTTCATTAACATATTCTCACATGAAAGTGCACACGCAAACATGATGGACATAGAAGAAATCTAATACAACCATCATAATGATGCATGAGAATCCATGTCGAAAGCACATAAATTCTTATTAATGTTTCTACAAATAAAAGTACAATCCCATGCAAATCAACAAATCCCAATAATCAAACATGGGCTGCTCATTCCATTATCCAAAGCAAAACCCTAGCCTCACCACAACTCACCCTATTAGCTGGCAAGAATTGAGTGCCTCTAACACCTTAAGTACAAATTAGTTATCTAATTGTACTCTTATCTCAAGTTCCAAAGATGCCCCCTCTCCCCGCGCCATCAAATGAGGCTTGAGTGCCTAATAGAAATGAGGTGATTCTTCACCTATTGTGACCTTACATCTATCCTCATGACTCTTGAACTTCCTCGTGAAGCTCCCATGTCTTATGACTATTACATGCTCAAATCAATATCAACATAGTTGTTGGAATCATGATGAGAAATATTTACATTATGATAGCAAGGAAGACATGAGGGGAGTATAAAGGGTTCTTGGAAACTCTAGTACTCATTCCAATGTTGTTTCCAGGTCACGAGACGATGTCATTTTCTTCACTCGCAATATTAAATAACTATATTCCCGTTATTGCATCTCACTTGCATCCAACCAACATTTGATGTTGTGTCCTTGGCGTTGCCAAGTAGTTCTAGAAGCCTATGTGGATCTAGTTTTTGGCTTGTCAAAATTCTAGTTGCATAGCTTCTGTGAGAAATCCTAGCTTCTTCTACATAATTCATCATTTTCGTTCCCTTTTTTCTACCTATAAACAAATCACATAGGTTGTATACATTTATAGTCAAAGTATAACATTAGAAACATGACATATTCATGAAAATAAAATATTAGTTTTTGGACCCCTGTATACTCCTTTTCCTACACCACAATATTATCACTATTTGTATAACTCGTGTAGCAATTTCCTAAGCTTACTTAACCATGTTTTTGAAAAATCCTCTTGCCAATACTCATATCCTCCATTATAATTTAACAACTTTATGTTAAAGCTTTCCTCACATATGCATCTCTTTCAATTTTACATGCTTTCCCATTAAAAGACATCAACACATTGCAAGCAGTTGTATCTAGTCTCAAGTTGCTCTGACAACCAATAAAGAGATCCAAAATGTGTGGAAAATTATTTTCCATATTCTCCACTTGAAAATTGTAGCACATACCCATACTATGTGCATGCAATGCCTTAGTTAGAGTCTTCCCATCTACTAGAAATATTTCCATATTACTAAGATCTTGCACAAACCTAAGAAACAAAATATCCACAATCTATGACCCTGTCTTCTTTTACAAAAAAATCATCAATAATTATTTAGCATCAATCAAGACATAGTGACATGACCTTGAACCTGCATAGTTTGCATCCCTTTCATTTCTTCTAATTAAATCAATTGCATATCGTGCACTTATTTCCACTTTATTACAAGAGTCATCAAGCACCTCATGCTCCTTTGTATGAAGTAAGTTTTACCCATGCTTAACCAAAAACTATCAAGCTAATAGACACTTTGGGAAGGGGCTACTGACTCTAGAATGTCGTGATGACAAAATGCTATTGAAAATACCCAAATTTAATTTAGGAAAATGCCCCTCATGTGCCACCTTTTCTTTTAGTGGATCCTTACTAGTTTTCTCAATCCACCACTACCACAATATCTTTTGCAATGAAGAATGTGTCCTAATGACAAACTATTTGTTTTTCCCTTTCATTAGCTGTCACGAGCATGTAAAAATAGTGGATTCCTTATCGCATTATTGGAAATAATGCCGCCACCACACACACACACACACACACACACACACACACACATATATATTCATTCATCGAATTATCAAATTTATCTATCTATGTTTGTTTTGACTTCATATTTATCACATGGGAGTCAGTCCTATCGTCTATTTTTCTTAGAAAGTTAGTTTCCAGATGCAAACACCAGGAGGTAATAGATCTTGGTTTTGCCTGCATGTTATATATATATCTATCTATATATACATATACATATACATACTATATAATACATATGCATTAATATACAATAAGTTATACAATACTATACCATACAGTATACCATATAGATATATATATATATATATATTTATATCTATATATATAGATAATTGTCAAACTTATCGATCAAATTGTCGAATTTATCAAACTTCTCAGATTCATCTATCTTTGTTTGTTTTGAATTCGTATTTGTTATATGGGATTCAGTGCTATCATCCATTTTTCTTAGCAGATAAGTTTCCAGATGCATACTCCAAGGGTCGACAGAGCCTAGTTCAGCATGTGGTATAAGCTCTTTGTGACGTTTGGAATATATTCAACGTGGCCAAAGCTCTTTCTGATATTTGGATTTTTTGTACTGCTCACATTGGGGGATCTTTTCGCTTCAAAATTATTTGAGTGGGCTTTTATGAAATGTTCCTAAATATATATTTATATTTTTTTTATCTTTGGCATCAAGGATAGATATTTTTTCTATCCTTTGTACTACCTTAGGCATGTTTTCATTGTATTATTGCCTCTTCATTTGCATAATTCATCACGTCTTGGTCATAGGATTATGTCACGTGTGAATAGAGTAGACAGGTCACATTTTTTTATTCAAGGGAATAGGTTACTATGAGAGAAAATCACACTTTTGAAAGCATGGAAATGAGGTTAAATCTTGCGACCTGTGCGAGGCTACAGATGGATATTGTGACCTATAGGTGGAATTGTGACCTGAAGATATAAATGTGACATGTATAGATAAAATCTAGGGATGATGACCTATGGACAATCACATTTGGTAACTGTGACTTGCGGAGAGGTCACATAGTCACAATATAACACATATCGCACTTTTACTGGCTACATTGTTGAGGATCACAATTGCACTTTTGTGACCTTGTGTAAATAAGATGGCCTAGTTGCACTCCTCGTTCACTGAACAGATCACCTTTGACCCTTTTCTCCTCCATACATTATTAAGCACATCATCATCACTTATAGAACCATTTTCATAGTCATCATTTTATGCCTTTGAATAATTTGTTGTCTTAACCAGATAAGTCAACATATGTTTCAAATATTTAGACTATTTAAAATCACTTGTAGCATCAGTTTGATATCCTCATATTTTGGATGGTTACAATCACACTTGAGGAAACCCATATTTCTACCAAAATTTAAGAAATCACATGTTGGCCACTCTTGCTCCCCTTAATTGATCATGACCACTATAATATCTTCCCTAGACTAGGATCAGGTTTCCTTTTCCATTGAATTTGGAGGAGCATGTGAGTGATCCCCAAGAAAATTTATAACAATTATTCTAGTCACCTTTGGGATTGCGACTCGAGGAGAGGTCATAGATAAATGTGACTTAAGGAGAGGTCATTGATTGGACTCGTGACTTAAGAAGAGGTAGCAAGTTGGAACTGAGTGGGTTGCATTCCTCATCTTAAGGGTCCCTAAAGGCTAGCTCTACGACTTGCGACTTCACGAGATCGTAGAGTAGCATAGTTGCAATTGTATGTTGGGTCTCACCATTGAAATTAGTGGAGGTCATGTAATCATTGTAAGAGCCTTGGTGAAAATTCCATGTAACAAAATTAAATAAAGGAAAAATAATAACCACGGATGATGGGAGACTTATTCCAAGCTGAATGTTAGGCAAGACATCCTAGGGGTGTTCATTTGGTTGTTTATGGCTAAGGAAATTTAAAAAGGAAATGGAAAAGGATTTGTAAAGGAAAAATGGAATCGTGGCACATTTATTTATGAAAATAATGGAAATTAGGTGAAAAGGGAGGTGAAAGGTCACAGGTTGCATGTGAGGAGGAAATTGAAGGAAAATAATGGAAAATGAAGAAGATAGAGGCCTCATTCATAAAAAGGCTTCAGAGGATCAGTTGGTAACCTTTTATCAGTTTAGTTTTGGAGCTCTCTCATTATACTCTCTCTCTCATACTCTTGGAGACTAGAGTTTTCTTGGAGTGCTCTTGGACGGTGTGGAATACTTGGATTCTTGGAGCAAGAAGGCAAAGGAAGAGTAGGAAAGCACAAATCAAGATCAACAACTACATCATATTTTCATGTAGGTACATAGTTGCATGTATGTTTCCTTCACTATTTTTGGCATACATTCGATTCCTAGCCTTGCCATTTCTCAAATAGCCATAGTGATTGCAAGTTTATTTTCATTGTTTTGGTTTGGTTGGCTCTCATATTTCCTTAGCTTGGGTTAAGTTACTAGTCCTGGAGCCTTGGTTGGACAAACGCT
Source organism: Pinus taeda (assembly GCA_000404065.3). NCBI lineage: Eukaryota > Viridiplantae > Streptophyta > Pinopsida > Pinales > Pinaceae > Pinus > Pinus taeda. The sequence goes on along the minus strand of APFE031676585.1, from coordinate 138,950 downwards.
CTGGAGCCCTAAAACAACTTGGGTTGAGTTACTAGTCTTGGAGCCTTGGTTGGAAAAATGATCTGTGACCCTAGAAGGCCTGGATAGAGACAGATCTGATGATGGTTTTGTGATGTCCAATCATGAAGTTGAATCATTGTTTAATGGGTTGAGGTGGATTTCCTCTCGAAGCCCTATATGGTTTTTTTATTGATGTGTTCTATGAGATCCCAAATTCATGCTTGGAATATGGCACAGGGGTGAATGGTTGAAGAGAGACTTCACTTAGCCATTCTATGGTTGAGTGGAACATGGAAGTCCCATCATGGGTTTGGACCTTGCATCATTAACGAAAGTGTATTTCTCCTTATATTTCTATGAGAATTTTAATGGAGTATATGTCGTCTATATGGTTGTAATTTCATGAGTATTTATGTCCCTATTATGTTAGTCATGTATTCATTTTATTGCAACAACCATGTATGGATTTCCTCATGTTTTTACTTGTAATTGAATGATCAATGTATCTATGACCTAATGGATGGAACGGAAATTGATGTGTTGAGGCATCAAGGGCTCTTAGCGATTCTTAGCTAAGTATGAGACCCATATGCTCAGAACTATTAATTACACCTATACATTACACATTTACAATATGTTTTACGAAATGCCTGTCATGGCTAGTTGGGGACCAATCAAGGTCTTGAAGAAGTGATTGCTTTAGTAGTTACATTTTCATGTTATTTTTTTATTTGAAGAGATGGATCAATTCTAGGTAGTGACCTCCATTGCAGGCCTAAATCCTAGCATTGTTAGAATAGCATAGACAAGTTTGGTCTCTAGTCACTGGAAGACAAGCTTGTGAGAGGGACTTCAGGTTTCTAGTCACTCCCTTTCCCATAACATGAGAGAGATTGTGGCCTACGAGATCCAGAAAATTAGTGGGACACAGGGATAGCCTCTCTGAGTGGCTGACATCTCTCCTTAGGACTCTTAAGCTGATGTTGGATGTCTGTATCATGTGTTTCTATCAGTTCCACTTCCTTACTAAGACTTAGGAGGTCGAATCACATCATAGTGGCCTCTTGTCACATGTTTACCCTAGTTGGTCATTTCTTGGGTAGATGTGGAAGGAGGGTGTTACAGAGTGGTATTAGAGCATGGTTCACCCCTCGAACTTGATGGGATATGTGTTGGTCATGCATGAATGTCAGTTGCATATGTGTCTCTCACACTTGCATTCCATGTGCTTATTGCATTTGCATGATCTTGGTCATGGTTGTAGAGATGTCATTAGGTGAAACTTGATGTTTTGTTGAGGAATGCATTGTCATGAGTGTATGACTAGTTACATGTTGATTTATGTCGCTTACATATATTGTTGTAGTATGCTTGATTGAATTCTTGCATGTCTGGTTACATTCTTGAATGCCTGACTGCATGTATCATTATTGTAGGTTTGATTTCAAGTATTGTTCATTCATGCTTGGTCATATGTGTTTATGCATATGTGTGGATGGTTGTGCATCACTTATGCATGTTCATGTTTTCATGTGGTCAAGTGTATAGTGACGTAATGATGGTGTTTGTCATGCATGAGGTCATGGTGTGTGTTGTTGTTGAGGTCATGCATTAATGATTGGACCCTAGCTATAATTGTGGTTGCATGGTCATATTCTTATGTTTTATGTTTCTATATGTTTTCATGATTATGTTATACATGTATCACTCATTTGTTCATCTTGTAGACGAGGTATCCTCCCGAAGCTATACTAAGGTACATTAGTTTATTGTGATTTGGTTTAGCTAACATGATACACCTTGTAGGAAGAAAGACCAGATGGCTAGGAAGATGGTTGGATACAAAGACTCCCCCTATGAATCTAAGGATCAAAATGGTGTTGGGAACTCTTCTGATTTGGAAGTTGCACTAAGAAGCTTAAAGGAAGAGATAAGGAGTTGTAATGAAAATAATGGCAGAATCATACAAGCACATGAAACATTAGTAGAGGTAAATGTGGTCCATCTAATGATATTGTCATATTTGTAGTGACAGAGACTACTTCAAATCAGCTATGAGTAGGAGGATAGAACTAATGGGGCATATGGTAGTAGATCGCGTGGTCATCATAGATCAAATAAAGATGACACAATCAGAGATGCAAATTGTTGGACACTCTGGATAGGAGAGGGATAAACATAGGTATGATTCTATTTTTGATTCAGATAAGCACTATGATCATCATCGGTATCACTTAAGGGGTATTTTCCGGTTGAGATTAAGAAAGAAAAGTCACCTACTTTTGATGGAGAGGTAAAGAAATCAAAATATGCAGAGTCATGGTTTCTATGCATGAAGAAGTTCTTCAAATTTCATGACTCTTCAGAGAACATTAAAGCTAGAGTGGCTACATTCAGTCTCAAAGGAAAAGCAGACATTTGGTGTGAAGACATGAAGAATGTCACAGGTATAAATGTGGAATATTTGACTTGGAGTGAGCTTGAGAAGCTATTCAAGAAGAATTATTTTTTAGAAAGATATTTTGATGAGGGAAAAATAATTCCATGAGCTAAAGATGGGATCCATGATAGATGGTGAGTACACTAGAAAATTCTTGGAGTTTCTGAGGTATGTGCCTTACCTCAAGGAGGAGAAGGCTAAGATTCCAATATTAGTTAGTGGGTTACCGGTTGCATTCAAAGATAGGATTGAGTTCGACAGACCTAGCTCGTTGGAGGAGGCTATCCAAAAAATGAAGCATTTCTATGAACAATCAAGGCACAGAGTTGAGACTAAGCCCAATGAGAGAGGTAATGCAAAGAGCAAAGGAAAATGGGACAATAAATGAGTATGACCACAGGACACCCATAACAAGGAGAATGTTGCACCACATAAGAGGTTCAATGCACCAGATAGAGGACAGGGGCATAGATCTGAGGAGCAGAATAAGGAGCCTGTGTGGTGTTGGACTTGTGAAGGAGATCATTGCAGGAAGGATTGTCCACAGTACTGGAGTGGTAGGCCTGATATATATAGTACGTAGGACGCACAAACTATTGGAGATGTTGGCCAGAGTATTCCACGTATCTATGCAGCATTGGATAACAAATAGTTAGAGCATCAGACATCTATCATTGAAATCGATGGTAAGCTTTGTGATCAAGTTATTTCTATTTTGATTGATTGTGCAACTAATTATAGCTATGTTAGTCCTAACTTGGTGGATAAGTGTGGTTTGAGTAAGGAATTTCATCCAGAGTCTTGGTTAGTGTAGTTAGCTATAGGTATGCCTACCGCTTGGATATTTTACTTGAATGGTATGCCTACTGCAACATGTTTGAATGTATTACAGTTTGGTTCATACAATATGTTGTTGGGCATGGATTGGTTGTATATTTATAGAATTGAGGTAGATTGTTATGACAAAGCTATTGAGTCTGTTGATGATAATGGAGAACCAAGAGTCGTACAGGGTAAGAAGAAAGTTGCACCAGTTTGGATGGTGACAACTATGAAAGCAATGCTTAGTTGTAGAAAAGGGTCTAAGTTATTTGCAGTGCATATTTGTTATGAAACCAGCTCACAAAAAGATAGAAAATAGAGATCAACGCCTTAGAACTTAGCCTCTTTGAGGGGGCAACCTCCTTTACATTACACAAATGAACAATTCTCGGATGATACAAATGAAAAGGCCTCCTTTCTATAAATAGGAGTCTAAGGGGTCATAACATAATCAGAGCCGACATAACAATACTAATGTAAGGGCACAACAATAACAATAGTGGGCTTCTATGGGGCACAATAATAACAATATGGGCACTACATGGGTACATCAATATAATAAGTGGG